>JAJEJO010054051.1:0-83785 GCA_020662805.1 Glaucomys volans
GAGAAAGTGGAGAGGGAATAGTAAAAGGAGGATAGAAGACAGAAAGAAATCCAAAAGTAAAGCAGTAATATCATTCACAACCCAACAATCCATAATTCCAATATAAGCTTTTAATTTTTCTCTTAAGTATCTGGGGAAAAGAAAGGAAACAAGGAAATGAGATTCTGGATTTTATTACCATCAATCTGCCTTGTGCATTTGCACCCGGAAGAAAGTACCTTCAGAAAAACATATTCATCCCAGTGGTGCTCTAACTGCCACCTCAATGCCAAGTGCTCATCAATACTCAAAGGAACATACTTGGTAGCTCCCCTGACAATGGCATCTGAACAGAAAATTTGAGAAATTTTAAGTTTTTCCCTTTCCTTCATGTTGTAAGACTAGATAGAATTAATTGAAGAAGTGTAATCATAACTGTTCTAAATATGACTTCAATTTTCAATATCCATTCTCCAATTTTAATAACTTTTTCTCCATATTTACCATCTTCAAAGGAAAGTAAACCAAATTATCCCCAGAGGGACAGACTTAAGTGAGTGCTTGCTTTGGAACTGGAGACCTCATTGCACATGTTGTGGGTGGCCATCTGTCTACTCAGCATCAGCTGTGGTACCAGCAGCTTCCTACTTCCAGGTCTTGTGACTCTCTGAGGACTTCTCTGGAATACTGTTAGATGGCCCTCTTATTTATATTTTATGGACGAAATGTTGCAGATGAGATTGTTCTGGTAATTTTGTTCAGAAGCACCAGGCATATTTAACAGTTTTGTTTTGAAAAGGAAATTCTAATACAAAAATATAAAAACTAAATATAAAAACTAAAACTATATATCCCCATGCAAATTTAAGTAATGTGCACTTCTGCATACCTATCTCTCCATCTATTGATCCATGATTCTAGCTATATGTGTGCATAGATAGATAATTAACTATCTTTAAGAATGGGGATGAATTGCCAACAGCCATTCTCTCCTTATTTCTTATCTGAAAAAGTTAAAACAGCACACAGTCCAGCAAGCCCTAGCACTGAAAGAACCAGGTGACTAAATGTGGCCAATGAAGTAGAAACGGGGGTCTGAATGTACACCTGCAAGGTTGGAGATGTGTCTGTATGGATTCTGTTTTGCTCCTGGTTTAGAGTGCAGAGATGACAACTGGAACTCCAGATCAGGAGTTCAACAAGAATTCAGAGAATGGCAAAGAAGAAATTTAATGACTGCATGACTGATGACACCATAATGTCACCATACTAGCACTGCCTTCTTATATTTTTAGCAATAAAATGAAAATGTAGTACTTAATTGTAACCCAAAGTTTAATATTAATATCCATTACTTCTTGTAATGAACGAGGGAAAAGAAACACACTTTTAAACTACTGTTATTTCTGATGTTTTGCACATGCAGCCAAATATAACCCTACAAAATATCAATTAAACTTATGCAATAACGACATGGAAACACTACTACTAGAAATTGTTAGCAGACAACAGAAGTAAAACTCACTTGACTACTTTTTTCGATTCTAACTAATTTAACCCTGTTTAGAAGTTTCTGTTATGTGCTTCTGATTTATTCTTCCAGTCCTATGTACAGTCCTTATATGTGCACACGTATATGTGCACACATTTCTCCAGAGTGTATGCACTCTTCTGTGCATTTTTAAAAATGTACAGAAAGGCTAACATGTTATTTGTGCAGCTCACATTTTACATCCTATAATGTTCTAAATTTGTTTCCACAATTAATTTTATGAATATGCAAATTTTAACATTTTTGCATATACATACATTTATCACTTTTATTTATTCCTCTATAAGAGGATATAGAGATTGTTTCCAGTATTTCACTACTGCTCACCAGTCTGAAATGAACATCTTTGTACTCATCTCCTCATGTGAGTGACTAGGATAGATTCTTAGAAGTTGAACTGTTAATCATAGAGATTACATTATTTTCTATTCCCATAGATGTTTCAGTTGGTATTTTTTAAAAAGGATAAAGTGTAGACCATTTTTGCACAGCAAAGACTTTTTTTTTTGGTATTTACGGTTTTTCTGTTTTAAGGAATTCTTGGATAGCTCTTACTTTGTTTTCACATTCATATATACTTATTAAATATAATGAGGATTATAAATCTTTAAATAATAGGGTCATCCTCTGTGGTTGCCAACATTTTATCTGCTTGGTAAGAAAGGTGATAGAGGGAAAGATTTAAAAAACTATGAAGATCAATAGCCAAAAGAAACTTACCAATAAAATCATCAGTATGCTGAAAACAGTTCGCCCTGTTTTCTATTACTTAGAAAATGATGGACAGATAAATGGCAAGATGAAAAACAAAAGATTTTCTCTGAATAATAATTATTTTCTGCTCCATGTCACCTTCTATTTGACTTCTGCCCAAAGGTCTCAGAATTTTGTATCTATAGATAAGCTCTTGTTTATAAATTCAGAAAATAAAGCACAGTAAAACCCATTCAAAGATGATGAAGGTTAGTGGATTCCATAACTATAAATCTTTTATCATGTCTATCCACTTAATAAAACCCTCCAATGTAGAAATTGTGGCCATGTGCCCTTAAAAATTCAGTGATGTTTAAATTGCTTACTTTCTTCAAAGTTGCATTTTAAATGTTAATTTATGGGAAGCAGAGCTGAGCTGAATTATCATTTACAATATGTCAATCTCATACTTTGAAGTCCAGGGAATGATGTTTGTAAACAGTGAAAACTCAGCTTTATTTTTCTGCATTCGTTTAGCTTTCAAAATATATCAAAATATACCTCAAAGACAGAAAAATAAAATTACAATCTTTGACATGTTTTTCAAACATGAGTGCTTTCTTATGTTTATAAGACATTTTTGCATAGCTTTCCCAGATTTTGATGACATAATTTAAAATTATAATACATTTTCTCAAAATAGGCAAAGGTTCATATCCAATATGAAATCAGCTTAAAAATATCATCAGTATTTCTCCTGTTAATTAGTATAACCAATTATTTTATTTATATTTCAATAAAAGATGTATACCAAATTTAAGGTATTTTCATGACTTCCTTTTTTTAATTTTTAAAATAAATAGTAATGAGGCTGTAATGGAAACTCTTAGCTTTCTACATTAAACTTTTACATGTTATGATAAAAGTAGAAAGCTAAGAGTTTCCATTACAGTCACATTATTATTCTTTAACATTACATAGTTTAAAAATAAGTGGAATTATTGACAAATTTCAGAAAACCTGTCTATGTACTTTACAAGGTCTCCTTTAATAGCCAAACAAAAATAGATCGTGCATGTTTGACATTGTAATAAATATAATACTGATCTTGTGGAATTCGAAGCTGTAAGGAAACGCTTACTACAATTGTTTTAACCCTATACTAGAGATAACTGTGTGGCTAAATTTTGAAACAATCTAACAATTCAATTTCTACACACAGTATTTGCACTTGAAATTAATTGGAGTCCTTAAAAGTAGCCATCAGATAAAAATATTAACTGAGTCTTTCGTTACTACCGGGGAAGTAACAGTCATTGGGTGCAAATTAACTAGTGGATTTTTTTTTCCTTTTTCCTGTACTTAAAAACACTATCATATGTCAAATATAAACTGTTAATTTGAATTCCTTTGACAAATGATAAAATGCTTAAGTGATTATGTATATTAATCCATTTATCTAACTTGTTGGCTATTATGTGCTTCACCCTCATCCATAACACACTTTGACAAGCAACCCTGTTTTGATTTGCTGGAAAGAAATTTGAGAAGTTTTTTAATAACAGCAACTGAAATAAATGTGAAGGATAGCATGTCCCTTTCAAGTGCTGTGAAACCAGGAGGCCTGGTGTACTAAACTTGATGATTTGGCATCTTGAAGTCATGAATAATAAATTACATTTGAGTACAGTATATCTCCAAACATTTTTTATAGTCTCTCCTCACCTGTCTCTGTTGGGAATGTTTTCATTGAGCTAAAATGTGCTCTTACAAAATATCCAATAGTGGCTTTTTGAAGCAGAGTGTCAAGTACCTTTTAATAGTTCTTGCTTTCATTAACAGCAAATATACAGATATTCAGTGAAACTTGTAGTCAAGGTGGGTGCTTTCTCATTTTCAAAGAAAAAGAAAAGAAAGAAGAAGTTTCCTAAAGAAAATGCAGCATTTTGAAGTTGCTATCTCTATTCACTATTCGGCATCCTACAGTTTTTCCTAAAGGACCATCCTGAAAAATCATTTTTAGATGTAATCAAAAAACTTTATGCAGATCTCTCAAGGCAATACTTTGACAAGACTAGTGAAGAAATAGATGCAAACACTTCCCAATTGCTTCCACTGTACTAGACACTCAGGAGAATATAGAGAAATAGAGGTCACTGCCCTGACACTGGAATACCTCTTTTTATTAAAAATTACTTCTTCAAGCAGGTTTAGAAGAAAACTGACAATTATCTGTTCCACTTTGATTAAATCTCCAAAGCTGAAACATTTTGAGGAGGTAGAAGTTAGCCATATTACTTATACTATTAGAAGGAACTTCACAACTTATTTTATTGTGTTGTGGCACATTAAAAGAAATAGGTATTCCTATGGATTCAATAGTTAAGTAAAAATGTAGTTTTCTCAACTTATGTGATGATATTCTTATGTAACTATAAACTCCTTTCTTTCTTATGTTTCTTACAAAAGATCATCTACAGTCAGAGGTGGGGGTGCACACCTGTAATTCCAGAGAGACTCGGGAGGTTGAGGCAGGAGGATGGAGAGCTCAAAATCAACCTCAGCAATGGGGAGGTGCTAAGCAGCTCAGTGAGACCCTGTCTCTAAATAAAATACTAAATAGGGCTGGGGATGTGGTTCAGTGGTCTAGTACCCCCGAGTTCAATCCCTGGTATGCCTCCAAAAAAACAAACAAACAAAAAACACTGGTCAAAAATAATGATGTCTACTTATTTAACATCATACTCTTGTCCTGGATATTTTTTTCCTGCACTATCCATAAGAGGAAGGGATAGTTTTGTCTTCTTTCATCTTAAGTGCAACTTGATGGCTTAAAGCATTTTCCTAATATTCATCAGTTTGTTGTCTGCCTCCTCCTAGAGAATGCCATGAGATATATTCTCTGCAGGACAAATAACTATGTTTATAGGGTCTTGTGCACTATTTATGATGGCTAGCATAGTTAAAACTCATATCAATGAGATGCGCTATATTGGCTTAAGAGTGTTCCTCCACTCTCTGGGAATATAAAATACTTACATGAAAGCAGAGGTGCCATGCTATACTTTACTCCTATTTTTTCTGCCGTAGAAAAGTAAATTCTAAATAGAAGAAGAGAATGTAGAATATAGCAAAATTTGGGAAGAAATTAGAATTTCTAAAACTTTACTCATATTTTGTATTTGTTTTTATTCGGGTATTGGGGATTGAACCAAGAACCTTGCACATGCTAGGCAAGTGGTCTACCACTGAGTTACATCCCCAGTCCTCCTTAGTTTTATTGAGACAGAGTCTTGCTAAATTACCTAGGCTAGCATGAAATTAGGGATCCTCCTATCCTCTTGAATAACTGGGATTACAGGCATGCACCACCACACCCAGGTTTTTCATTTATATTTTTGTCCCTAGACCTTGCTTATTTAAAGCATCCAAAAATTAGAAAACATAAACTTGCTAAAACAAGACTATTTAATATAGTCTTATATATAGTTGAAAAATATATCTGTAAAATGAAGATAAATTGGCCAGATGTGGTGGTGCATGCCTCTAATACCAGTGACTTGGGAGGCTAAGGGAAGAAAATCATTGGTTCAGTCTCAGCATCAGCAAATTAGTGAGGCCTTAAGCAACTTAGCAAGACCCTGTCTCAACAATTAAAAGTGGATAAAAGGGCTGAGTATGTGACTCAGTGGTTAAGTAACCCTGGTTCAATCCCAGTACCCCTGTCCCAGAAAAAGATGAAGATAAATTGGAATTTCTTAAAGAATGACTGTATCAACTACCTTCTTTGGTGTCAAGCAACCAGGATTCAATTCTGGCTAGTTAACTAAAATGAAAATATATAGTAAAAGTAAAAAGCAGCTCACAGAATTGAGATAGGAGGAATGAAGGATCAGGGCTTAGAAACTACAGAAAAATAACCTGCCAGACCTAGAGGATTCATGTAGCAGGAAAAAAAGACCAAACTCTTTGAGGAAGAAGTTCAGAAACAGAAAAATTATTTTCAGGTTTGGGAGAAGTTTGCTTTGCAAATCAGTTTGTTATTGTTTGGGTATGTGGTATCCCCCCAAAGCTCATGTGTGTGGCAAATAAGAATTGCAGAGGTGAAATGATTAGCTTATGAGAGTTGTAACCTAATCAGTGCATTAATCCACTTGAACAGAATTGGGTGGTAACTGTATGCAGGAAAGACATAGATGAAGTAAATAGGTCACAGGGCATGTGAATTTGGGTGTATATTTTCTCCCTGATATGAGAGCTCACTCTTTCTCTCACTCCCTCCCTCCCCCTTCTCCCTCTACCCTTCGGTTTCTTGGCTGTCATGAACTGAGCTGCTTTCTTTGACCACATCCTTCTGCCATAATGTTCTGCCTCACTTGGGCCCAGAGTTATGGAGTCAGCTAACTATGGAGTCAAACTTTGAAACTATAAGCCATAAGCTTCCCTTTCTGGATTCTCTTTTAAGTCTACCATCCTCAAATAATGACGGTTTCCTTTAACTTTTCCTCCTCTAAGTTGTTTTGTCAGGTCTTTTGGTCATAGAGACAAAAAGCTGACTAAAGTGTTTTAGTCACACTCAGTGTTAAAGCTCCATGAAGCATGTTCCACTGGCCATTCTTAGATCATTTGTCTAACATCTACCACGGGAACATAGAGTATCTCTATCAATAGTGTCATCAAAACTATATCTAGTGGGGAAAAATTATCTGAAAATAATTGGAATCTAATGCAAAAAGAAGATGGGAATGAATGTTCAGGAAGCACAGCACATTTCTACTCTGATAATTATTAGCAGATTTATAATCAAAATTGATACTTTTATGGTTATTATCAATAGAAAATATTGACTTGTGTCAGTTTATTATAGTGAATCACTACTATATAGTGACTCTTGTTGGTAAATTAATTTGGTTCAACAAAATAGGGTAGTTGTTTGTGTGTATTGTGTGTATTCTTTTTTTTATTTTGGTTCATTGTACACAAATGGAGTACATCTATTATTTTTCTGGTTGTACACAAAGTAGAATCATATAATTTGTGTATTCATACATAGACATAGGGTGATGATATTTGTCTCATTCTATTATCTTTCACTCCCTACCCTCTCCCCACCCCTCACTATCCTCTATACAATCCATCCTTTCTCCATTCTTCCCCTACCTCCCTCCACCCCCATTATGTGTCATCAACCACTTATCAGAGAAATCATTCTCATTTGGCCTTTGGTTTTTTTGGGATTGGCTTATTTCACTTAACATAATATTCTCCAACTTCATTTACCTGCAAATATCATAATTTTACTATTCTTTATAGCTGAATAATATTCCACTGAGTATATATGTCACAGTTTCTTTATCCATTCATCTATTTAAGGGCATCTAGGTTGGTTCCACAATGTAACTATAGTGAATTGGGCTGCTATAAACATCGATGTGGCTGCATCACTGTAGTAGGCTGATTTTAAGTTCTTTGGGTATAGGCCAAGGAGTGGGATAGCTGGGTCAAATGGTGGTTCCATTATGAATTTTCTAAGGAATCTCCATACTGCTTTCCAGAGTGGCTGCACCAATTTGCAACCCCACCAGCTATGTATGAGTGTACCTTTTTCCCCACATCCTCACCAACACCTATTGTTGCTTGTATTCTTGATAATAGACGTTCTAATTGGGATGATATGATATCTTAGGGTAGTTTTTATTTGCATTTCTCTTATTACTAGAGATGTTGAACATTTTTTCATATACCTGTGATTGCTTATAGATCCTCTTCTATGAAGTGTCTGTTCATTTCCCTAGTCCATTTATCGGTTGGGTTATTTGTATTCTTGGGTTAAAGTTTTTTGAGTTCTTTATAAATTCTGGAGATTAGTACCCTATCTGAAGTATGTGTGGCAAAGATTTTCTCCGACTCTGTAGGCTCTCTCTTCACATTGATGACTGTTTCCTTTGCTGAGAAAAAGCTTTTTAGTTTGAATCTATCCCAATTATCAATTCCTGCTTTTATTTCTTGTGCTTTGGGAATCATGTTAAGGAAGTCTGTTCCTAGGCCGATATGATGAAGATTTGGACCTACTTTTTCTTCTATTAGGTGCAGGATCTCTGGTCTAATTCCTAGGTCCTTGATCCATTTTGAGTTGAGTTTTGTGCAGGGTGAGATAGGAGTTTAGTTTCATTTGCTGCATATGGATTTCCAGTTTCCCAGCACCATTTGTTGAGCAGGCTATCTTTCCCATTGTATGTTTTTGGCTTCTTTGTCAAGTAGGAGATAACTGTATTTATGTAGGTTTTTCTCTGTGTCCTCTATTCTGTACCAATGGTCTACCTGCCTATTTTGGTGACAATACCATGCCATTTTTGTTACTATTGCTCTGTAGTATAGTTGAAGGTCTGGTATTGTGATACCCCCTGCTTTGCTCTTCCTGCTAAGGATTGCCTTAGCTATTCTGGGTCTCTTATTCCTCCAAATGAATTTCATGATTGCTTGTTCTGTTTCTATGAGGTTCGTCATTGGGATTTTAATTGGAATTGCATTGAATTTGTATAGCATTTTTGGTAGTATGGTCATTTTGACAATATTAATTGTGCCTATCCAAGAACA
This sequence comes from Glaucomys volans, assembly GCA_020662805.1. Lineage (NCBI taxonomy): Eukaryota > Metazoa > Chordata > Mammalia > Rodentia > Sciuridae > Glaucomys > Glaucomys volans. The sequence continues at coordinate 8,822 of JAJEJO010054051.1, forward strand.
TGGGAAATCTTTCCATCTTTTCAGATTTTCTTTAATTTCTTTCTTTGGTGTTCTGTAGTTCTAATTGTAGAGGTCTTTCACCTCTTTTTTTAAACTGACTCCCAGGTACTTTATTTCTTTGAGACTATTGTGAATGCAGTAGTTTTCCTAATTTCTCTTTCAGAGGATTCATGACTTATGAATAAAAATGCATTCAATTTATGAGTGTTGATTTTATATCCTGCTACATTACTGAATTCATTTATGAGTTCTAGAAGTTTTCTCGTGGAATTTTTCAACTACTCTAAATATAGAATCATATCATTTGTAAATAGTGATAGTTTAAGTTCTTTTCCTATTTATATCCCTTTTATTTCTTTAGTCTCTCTAATTGCTCTGGCTAGAATTTCAAGGACGATGTTGAATAGAAGCAGTGAAAGAGGGCATTCCTGCCTTGTTCCAGTTTTTAGAGGGAATGCTTTCAGATTTAGATTGATGTTGGCTGTGGGCTTATCATAGATAGCCTTTACAATGTTGAGGTATGTTACTACTCTCCCTATTTTTTCTAGTGTTTTGAGCATGAAGGAGTGCTGTATTTGGTCAAATGCTTTTCTGCATCTATTGAAATAATCATGTGTTTCTTAACTTTATGTCTGTTGATGTGGTGAATTACATTTATCGATTTCTGGATCTTGAACCAAACTTGCACCCCTGGGATGAAACTCACTTGATCATGGTGTACTATCTTTTTAATATGTTTTTATATGCAGTTTTCAGAATTTTGTTAAGGATTTTTGCATCTATGTTCATTAGGGATATTGGTCTGAAATTTTCTTTTCTTGATGTGTCTTTGTCTGCTTCTGGTATCAGGGTGATATTAGCTTCAAAGAATGAGTTTGGAAGGGTTCCCTCCTCCTCTATTTCATGGAATACTTTGAGGGGTATTGGAATTAGTTCTTCTTTGAAGGTCTTTTAGAACTCAGCTGAGAATCCATCTGGCCCTGAACTTTTCTTTGTTGGTAGTCTCTTGATGACTTCTTCAATTTCATTGCCTGAAATTGGTCTATTTAAATTGTGTATGTCCTCCAGATTCAGTTTGGGTGGTTCATATGTCTCTAGAAACCTGTAGAAGTCTTTCAGATTTTCTATTTTGTTGGAGTATAGATTTCCAAAATTGTTTCCAATTATGTTTTGTATGTCAATAGTGTCCATCATGATAGTTCCTTTTTCATCTCGAATTTAGTAATTTGAGTTTTTTCTCTTCTCTCTGTTAGTGTGGCTAAGGGTTTATCAATTTTGTTTATTTTTTCAAGAACCAACTTTTTGCTTTGTCAATTTTTTTAATAGTTTCTTTTGTTTCAATTTCATTGATTTCAGCTCTGATTTTAATTATTTCCTGTATTCTACAACTTCTGGTGTTAATCTGTTCTTCTTTTCCTAGGGGTTTCAGCTATAATGTGAGGTCGTATATTTGTTCACTTTTCATTCTTTTACTGAATGTACTCCATGCAATGGATTTTCCTTAGTACTGCTTTCCTAGTGTCCCAGAGATTTTGATATGTTGTATTGTTGTTCTTGTTTACCTCTATGAATTTTTTTATTTCCCCCAATGTCTTCTGTTATTCATCATTCAATAGTATATTATTTAATCTCCAGGTGTTGGAGTAGTTTGTTTTTTATTTTATTATTGATTTCTAATTTCATTCCATTATGATCTGATAGAATGCAAGGTAGTATCTATCTTTTTGTATTTGCTAAGAGTAACTTTGTAGCATAGCATATGGTCTATTTTAGAGAAGGATCCATGAGCTGCTGAGAAGAAAGTGTATTCGCTTTTTGATGGATGGAATATTCTATATATGTCTGTTAATTCTAAATTATTGGTTGTATTATTGAGATCTATGGTTTCTTTGTTCAATTTTTGTTTGGAAGATCTGTCCAATGGTGAGAGAGGTCTATTGAAGTCACCTAGTATTATTGTGTTTTGGTCTATTTGGTTCCTGGAATTGAAAAGTATTTGTTTAACATACATAGATGTGCTATTGTTTTGTTTGGAGCATAAATATTTATGATTGCTCTGTCTTGCTGATTTATGCTTCCCTTAAGGAGAATGAAGTGTCCTTCTTTGTCCCGTCTAATTAATTTTGGCTTGAAGTCTACTTTATCTGATATGAGGATGGAAACCCCTGCTTTTTTACTGAGTCCGTGTGCATGGTATGTTTTTCCCCATCCTTTTACCTTTAGTCTGTGGTATCTTTTTCTATGAGATGCATCTCTTGGAGGCAGCATATTGTTGGGTCTTTCTTTTTAATCCAATCTGCCAGTCTATGTCTTTTGATTGATGAGTTCAGGCCATTAACATTCAGGGTTATTATTGAGATATGATTTGTATTCCCAGTCATTATGGCCTATTTTTGGTTTTTAACTTGATTTGGTTTCTCCTTTATTTGGCTATTCCTTTAGGGTAGTTCCTCCGTATGCTGGTTTACATTGTTGTTCTTCATTTCTTCCTCGTGGATATTTTGCTGAGAATGTTCTGTAGTGCTGGCTTTCCATTTGTAAATTCTTTTAGCTTTTGTTTACCATGGAAGGATTTTATTTCATCTTCAAATCTGAAGGTGAGTTTTGCTGGGTAGAAGATTCTTGGTTAGCTTCCATTTTCTTTTAGGAGAATACATTTTTATTTCAGGTCCTTCTTGCTTTTAGGGTCTGTGTTGAGAAATCTGCTGATAACCATGTTGGTTTCCCCCTGAAGGTAATCTGATTTTTCTCTCACAGCCTTTAAAGTTCTATCTTTATTTTGTATGTTAGGCACTTTCATTATAATGTGCCTTGGTTTTGGTCTGTTGTAATTTTGTGCATTCAGTGTCCTGTAAGCCTCTTGTCTTTGAATTTCCATCCCTTTTGTCAGATTTTGGAAATTTTATGATATTATTTCATTGAACAGATTATTCATTCCTTTGGTTTGTATCTCTGTGCCTGCCTTTGTCAATCACAATAATTCTTAAATTTGGTCTTTTCATGATGTCCCATAATTCTTGGAGGTTCCATTCATGATTCCTTACCATCTTCTCTGTTTGGTCAACTTTGTTTTCAGGATTAAATATTTTGTCTTCATTGTCTGAGGTTCTGTCTTCCAAGTGATCTAGCTTGTTGGTTGTGCTTTCTATTAAGTTATTAATTTGGTTTATTGTTTCCTTCATTTGAAGGATTTCTGTTTGTTTGTTTTTTTTTCAGAATCTATCTCTCTTTATTGAAATGATTTTTTGCTTCCTACTATTACTCTTTTAGCTATTTATTGGTGCAATCATTCATTGTCTGCATTTGCTCTCTCATTCCATTATTCACTTCTCAGATCATTTTAATTATGTACATTCTGAATTCCCTTTCTGACATTCCTTCTACCTTGTCATCATTGTTCTATTGATATAGCATCTAGGTTTGTTTGGGACACTTTCTTCCCTTGTTTTCTCATGTTGTTTGTGTGTCTTCCCCTCTAGCAGTGTGAATCAGAGGTATTACAGTTTCCCTTTAAAGACTTACAGTGTCCCTGCACATTTCCAATACCTCACCTTGAAGAGATTAATATTAGCAACACACCATATAAACAAAATGCATCCTTAATCCATATAGACCATTTAGATATTAACTGTTGTCATAATATACAGCGATGAGTTCACATAATTATCTACAGCATAATCAATAGGTTTGCAATAAGGACCACTATTTAAAATGGTGGAAAAATACGATGAGGAGTGGTGTAGAATATAACGTTAATGAGGTATGAAGTGAGTCTATAGAGGTACTATGTCATAGGAATAGTGAAAGTGGAATTAAAAGAAATAGGTTGTTAGCATGAGAAAAGACAGAAAGAGTTTCCTAGGAAAGAGATATATAAGAGGACAATAGAGTGATAAGAATATCAATAAAAGAAAAAAGTGGGAATATAGTAGACATAATAGGAATAATTATAACAACACTACTATTTTTAAAAGTTCTGCAATAAAATTATACTATACTGTTCAAACCTCCTGTTTTTCAGTAGTCTGATGCCTGAAACATGCTTGATTATGTGGTGTCCCAAGAAGGGTGCTGTCCCACTGCCTCCAGGTAAGGGTTAGGGTTAGGGTTAATAATCAATGCTTGTGGGCAAAGGCAACCAGGTGTTAATAGAAGATCAACTCCAGTGTGGACTCAGGCCTGAGCACTAGACCAGGGACAGGTCACAGGCCTGTGCTTGGTGCTGGAGATGGCGAGCCTGATGGCTTCACAGGCCTGTGTTCACAGCTGGGGCTGCCTGTGGCAGGCCTGTTATTATGTGTATTCTTTTTGGAACTTACCAAATCTTCTTCTTTTTTTTTTTGAAGGACTTTCCCTTTATTATGAAAATTTCAAGTCTGACTTACATGAAGCTGTTCATTGCGTAAGTAGGTTGTTTATATTGCATTAGTGTTCAGAATGCCTATTTTCATGAATCCCTATGTGTAACCAAGCATAAGTTAATTTTCTGACTTAATGGAAAGTGCGGTTAATCAGCATGCACACTACTCTTCCAATATTTTATTTCTGGTAATCCTTAACACATCCCCAGGAAATAGATAAAGTTTTGTTTTGTTTTTTGTTTACTTATTGATTCATTGAACACAAATGGAGTACAGCTATTGTTTCTCTGGTTGAACACAAAGTAGAGTCACACCATCTGTGCATTCATACATGTACACAGGGAAATGGTATCTATCACACATTCTGTTACTATTCTTACCCCCTCACCCCAACTCCACCCCTCCCTTCCCTCTATGCTATCTATCCTTCCTCCATTTTTGCCACGCTTCCCCCTCCACATTATGCATCATCATTCATTTATCAGAGAGACCATTTGGCCTTTGGATTTTGGGGACTGGCTGATCTCACTTAGCATAACAGTCTCCAATATCATCCATTTACCTACAAATGCCATAATTTTATTCTTCTTTATGGCTGAATAATATTCCATTGTGTATATATACCACAGTTTCTTTATCCATTCATCTATTGTAGAGCACCTACGTTGGTTCCACAATCTAGCTATTGTGAATTGAGCAGCTATGAACATTGATGTGGCTGCATCACTATAGTAATCTGATTTTAAGTCCTTTGGGTATAGGCCAAGGAGTGGGATAGCTGGGTCAAATGGTGGATACATTCCCAAGTTTTCTAAGGAATCTCCACACTGCTTTCCAGAGTGGCTGCACCAACTTGCAATCCCACCAGCAATGTATGCATGTACCTTTTTCCCCACATCCTCACCAACACCTGTTGTTGCCTGTATTCTTAATAAGAGACATTCTAATTGGGATAAGATGAAATCTTAAGGTGGTTTTGATTTGCATTTCTCTTATATGAGGGATGTTGAACATTTTTTCATAAATCTGTTGATTGCTTGTAGATCTTCCTCTGTAAAGTGTCTGTTCATTTCCTTGGCCCATTTGTTGATTGTGTTATTAATGTTCTTGGTGTAAAGATTTTTGAGTACTTGGTAGATTCTGGAGATTAGTGCTCTATCTGAAGTGTGTGTAGCAAAGATTTTCTCCCACTCTGAAGGCTCTCTCTTCACATTGCTGATTGTTTCCTTTGCTGAGAAAAAGCTTTTTAGTTTGACTCTATCCCAATCATTGATTCCAGCTTTTATTTCTTGCACTTTGGGAGTCATGTTAAGGAAATCTGGTCCTAGGCCAATGTGATGAAGATTTAGACCTATTTTCTCTTCTATTAGGTGCAGAGTCTCTGGTCTAATTTCTAGGTCCTTGATCCACTTTGAGTTGAGTTATAATATATGATCTTATTCTCTCTACCCTACAGGTATTATTTTACATATTCATACAAATAAGTATATTCCAAGGGAATTAAGAGGATAGATAGCCCTTGTTAAATAGATAATAAGAGTAAGACAGGAATTCAAATTGGTTTTTGTTTTCATTTTATGTGCTTGTATGTTCTATAGGTTTATCAAACATATTTCTATTATAAGGACAATAAAACCTAATAACAATAAATATTGTTATGTAATAATGATTCTTATATGTGTTTATATAAAAACAAATGTTTTTAATAAGAAATGGTTTCATTTTCCTAAAAGGAAAGAGTGATTTTGCAAACATTGCTAGCCTACTTATATTTACTTAAATTTGGCCAATACTGTATTACAACCTTGTCATTATAAGATCCCAGACTTACATTCTTTTTCTAACAAAGGAAAAGACTCTTTTCCATTTATTCATTTAATAGGAGAAAAATATAATGGGGAATCTTATATATATTTAGTGTATATATTAGATAATAGTATATTATAGGATATTTTAATGTTCATTATTTGTGGTTTACATATTGTCAAATTTTGAGAATATTTTTTCTCTTAAGGGAAATAAGTTACTCCTATTATACTTCCTTTTAACCACCACACAACCTTATGCCTCCTTTATTCTCCAGGAACATTAATATATTCTGTATATAAATATGTATAAGCACCATATTTTCCTTCTGAAAAATAAGGAGAGATGTGAAAATGTCTAAAAGTATAAATTTCAAAGAAAGTACCAGAAATTTGATAACCCAATGTCAAATTTTGATTGTCACAATTTTGGCCAAAAAGTGAAGATATAGATGGCCTGAACATCATAATGAAAGAAAAACACTGAAATATTCAAATAAGAGATATTATCTTTGTGTTTGTCTCATTTATTGATATGACTCACAAAATGCTAATATACTAAACACAAGAAAATTTAAGGAACAAGAAACTCATATACTGTGATATCATCTCATTGTCCAGACTGTGTATTAACAGAACATTGCTTCATTTAATTCATTTATATTTAAAATAAGGTAGTTAGGATTCAGTTTATGTCAGCTACTGCATCATTTAATTTATTTTTCCCCCTCAGTGATTGAAAGCATTATACAAAATAAAGTTATCTTTAGAATGTGCTTGAATACATACAGGATTGCAGGACGTAAGCCAATATATTATTCATCAAGTTCTTAAATAATTACTCTTATTCATTGATCTTTACACAATTCTCTTTGATACCTCTTTGAAATGGAGGGGTATGGTTTGCAATGTTTTCTGGAGAGCCAAGATCAACAATTTTGAGTTACAAAATAGATGTACATATATTGCTCTCTGGGAATAGGTTTTGTAATGCATTCAATTTTATGAATTATTTAAAACTTTCACTTTTTTGTTTCTCTTTACAGAGAATTTTCCCCTTTGCATAGACACAAAGATGACCTTGATTTGCTTTCCATAAATCCTCAGCACATTTTGAGGATTGCCTTTGAAACTTATGTCTCATCTTGCTTCTCTACATAATATTTTTACAAGTTGAACAATGTGCCACCTTGAAAGTCCTGGAAAAGCACCTTGTATGATTTACTGCTGCTCATTCTTTCAGCTTTGCTACAACCAGACAAAATCAAAGACTAGTGGATTTGATTCTAACACAGATACTGAACAAATGCTTTCTAATAATTCATATATCCTTTCCACAGCATCTGCTAGAATATATTGCAATAAAATACTTTTAGAATTATGTTCTCACTATAAGCCCAACAAAATATAGCTGTCTCATAAAATAATTTAATCTAAATGCATTGCATTGCTTTAGATACCATTTTATTCTATTTCATTTTTCTCTAAAACTACCTGTTTTCCTCTTTGTTGTAATTAAAACATTTTATAGGTATATACATTGTGTTTGTCATATATTTCATAATCCAAATTTCACACTTTGCCCTATATTACTACATTTAATTTTCAAAAACTTGAGTTTGTGACATTTTAATACTTATTTAATTCTTCATTTCATCCTAATGACCTAGAAGTCTAAGTAAAGAAGAATGAGTTTTAGATTATTTTTATCTATAATTGTGACAATTATCTATTTTGATTTTTTCAGAAGTTAATTTATTATGTACTCTAATTTCTTGGTAGCATTGTTACAGAAGTATTCCTTTAAAAGAAATATATTTGACTATGATAGAAACTTCAAGTATTTTATTTTTTATTATTTTATAACAGGAAGGAAGACAATCCTGAAATTGAGAAGACATTAGGATTCCTCTTGTGAAAATAGCAGTCTTAGATAAATTATGCTGCAGATATAGAATCTCTACTACATTTTAAGGTGAGATTTTAAAAAATTTGAGCCAGGCGGGGTGGCGCATGCCTGTAATCCCAGTGGCTAGGGAGGCTGAGGCAGAAAGATTGTGAGTTCAAAGCCAGCCTCAGCAAAAGCAAGGCTGCAGAGCAACACAGGGAAACCCTATCTCTAAATAAAATACAAAATAAGGATGGGGATATGGCTTAGTGGCTGAGTGCCCCTGAGTTCAATCCCCAGCACCAAAAGAAAAAAAATTGAAAGTGACATAAACATAATATGGTTGTTACTGCAAATCTTAAATAGAGTTTATGACAATATCCTACATCTAAAGCAAATTCAATATATTTAATTGGATTTTGAAATAGCAGAATAATTTCCTTTGAAAAACACTTTTAAGAAGGTGTGCTTTGAAGAGTGTTTAACAATTTCTGAATATTCAGTTCTTTAAATTTTTTATTTTCAATACACTGTATTTGTACATTATAGTGGAGTCTGACATATTCATAAATGCACATTATGCTTTTCTCCATTTCAATCCCCAGTATCACCCTATTTCCTCCTCTCCTCCCCTCCACTTGATCCCCTTCCTCTACTCTATTGAAATTCTATTTATTTCTAAATTTATACACTATAGTTATATATATATAGTTATATATAAAATAGGGTGCAATGCAGTATATTCATATATTCATCTACTATATTTTGATGAACTCAATTCCCCAGTTCTGCCCCATTCCTTCCCGTCTTCTCTCCCCCTTAGTTCTCCTCTTCTACCCTGCTGATCTCCTTTCTATTTTTATAAGATCCCCTTTTTTGCATACTTTTTTCTTTTTAGCTTCTGCATATAAGAAAAAAAAAACATGACCTTTGACTTTCTAAGTCTGATTTATCTCATTTAACATATTGTTCTCTTGTTCCATCCATTGACCAGCAAATGACATAATTCCATACTTCTTAATGGCTGAGTAGAACTTCATTGTGGACATATGTCACATTTTCTTTACCCACTCATCTTTTGATGGGTATCTAGGCTGGTTCTATAACTTGGCTATTGTAGATTGTACTATTATCAATGTAGGTATGCACATATTGCTATACTATGGTGATTTTACTACTTTTGTATAAATACCAAGGAGTAGGATATCTGTGTCCTGTGATAGTTGCATTCCTAGTCTTTTAGCAATCTTCATACTGCTTTTCATAGAGGTTGTACTAATTTGCATTCTCACCAACAACGTACAAATCTATGTTTCCCCCACATTCTTGCCAGTATTTATCATTATCTATATTCTTGATAATTGCCATTCTAACTAGGGCAAGATGAAATTTTCTTATAGTTTTGATTTACATCTCCCTGATTGCTAAGTATGTTGAACATTTTTGTGTGTATTTGGTGTCCATTTGTATTTCTTGAGAAATGTCTTTTCAGATTTTTTTCCCATTAAGTGTGTTATTAATATTTTGGGGTTAAGTTTTTTAAGTTTGTTATATATTCTTGCTATTATTTTCCTGTTTGAAGTCTTTCTCTTTGTGTTTTTCATTGTTTTCTTTGCTATGCAGGAGCTTTTAAATTTAATCCTAGCCTATCTGTTGTTTTATTCCTCCATTCTTTTCTTATCCCCCTCACAACTCCTCCCCCCCCATTATGTATTAGCATCCACTGATCAGAGAAAACATTCAGCCTTTGGTTTTTTGGGCTTGGCTTATTTCACTTAGCATGATATTCTCCATCTCCACCCATTTACCCATAATGCCATAATTTTATTCGTCTTTATGGCTGAATAGTGTTCCATTGTGTATATATATCTCAGTGTCTTTATCCATTCATCAGTTGAAGGGCATCTAGGTTGATTCCACAATCTAGCTCTTGTGAATCGAGCAGCTATAAACACTGATGTGGCTGCATTACTGGAGTATGATGATTTTAAGTCCTTTGTGTATGAACCAAAGCGTGAGATAGCTGGGTCAAATGGTGGGTCCATTCCAAGTTTTCTGAGGAATCTCTATACTGCTTTCCAGAGTGGCTGAACCAATTTGCAACTCCATCAGCAATGTGTGAGTGTACCTTTTCCCCCACATCCACGCCAACATTTATTATTGCTTGTATTCTTGATAATAGACATTCTTATTGGAGTTAGATGAAATCTTAGAGTGGTTTTGATTTGCCTTTATCTAATTACTAGAGATGGTGAGTATTTTTTAATGTATTTGTTGATCACCTGTATATCTTCTTCTGTGAAGTGTCTACTCAGTTCCTGAGCCCATATATTGATTGGGTTCTTTGTTTTTTTGTGTGTAAAGTTTTTAAAGTTCTTTATAAATTTTGGAGATTAATGCTCTAGCTGAAGTGGGTGTGGAAAAATTTTTCTTCCACTCTGTAGGCTCTCTTTTCACATTATCAATTGTTTCCTTTGCTGAGAAAAAGATTTTCAGTTTGAGTCCATCCTGTTTATTGATTCTTGTTTATATTTTTTGCACTCTGGGGGTCTTGTTAAGGAAGTCTGGTCCTAAGCCAACATGAAGATTTGGACCTACTTTTTCTTCTATTTGGTGAAGGGTCTCCTGCCGGGGTCAAGCCCTAGCACAAGGGTCGTGGTGGTCTCTAGTGAGTGGGATGGCATCAGCGAGGTGGAGAACAAAGCAACACAGACACAGTGATCTGAAGCTAAGCTCTGTTCTAACTTTATTTTTTCCACACACCATTTTTATATGTTAACTTCTAGCTTGAGTACAATATCTTGAGGCCACACAAAAGGAAACTGACGCAAACTACAAGACAATAGACAAAATGTATTAGCAGATTAAATATTATCAACTCTTCATAATGTTTTTAAGTATTCTTCTATATAATCTTTAACTAGTTCTACTTTCTATGTTACTGGGAACATCGTACACAGAAGCCATTTCTATGAACAACATATAAGTTTACACTATGTGATTAATAACTAGATTAACAGGAACAATAGGGAGTTTCTTTCTGAGCTTTCCCTGGATCATTGAATAACTGCGCTGCTTTAGGCCAATTAGGAGCAGTACACCTCCTACTTTTGCTCAGTAAGCATTAGCCTGTCTTGCCCAAGAAAGCTGTTGGGAGCAACTAAGCAAACACCAGGGTCTCACATATTTTAAATATTCTAAAAAGGGGAGATGAGCTTTCCATGTACATTTTTCATTATAATATACTTGATGCCAACCAAGGTGTATTCTGCCAGTGGGAGATAAAGGGGGTCTAAATCTAAGGGACCAGAAGCTGGTTTCCTAGGAGGATACCATAGTTTTCTGTTAACCAAATAAGCATGACCAAATGATGTCTGAATTGTTGGGACTATTTTTCTAGCAACTTAACAACTTTGTTTGTGACTTGTTTGTCTGGAGTTAAGGTGGGAACAACTTGTTTTTCTGCCCTAGGTCATCTGGGAGTAGTCACCATCTGCTGTGCCATTTAGCATAAGTTGCTGGAAATGAGCATAGCATTCTTTCCAAGGTATACTTTTATCACCCCAGAACAAGGACCTTTCTTGGTTATATCCAGTATGATTAGTTGTTTGATTCTCATGCTCTAAATCCCCTAAGACCCTAGAATTCCCAGAAATCCAATATAATATTATTCCCAAGCATAGGCAAATTAAACAAGACAACAGGAAACAGCAGCCCCAATCCCCAGGAAGATGAGACCTTGCAAACATCTTTATTACTCAGTGGAATCCTTGTCAAGCACTGAAGGGAATTGAAGAGGGTACAGCAGTCTCAGATCTAATTCTTAGATTCTTGATCCATTTTGAGTTGAGTTTTGTGCAGGGTGAGAGAGAGGGGTTTAATTTCATTTTACTGCATGTGGATTTCCAGTCTTCCCAGGACCACTTGTTGTATAGGCTGTCTTTACTCCATTGTATGTTTTTGGCACCTTATGTAGGTTTGTAATATGGTCATTTTGGCATATTCATAAACATCTCCTAAGGTCTTATTCAATTTCATTCTTCAATACTTTTTAATTTTCATTGTGGAAGTCTTCTTCCTTCTTAGATGTATTCCTATTTTTGTTTGTATCTTATTGTGAATTTAGTTCTATTACTTTCTCCATAGATTCATTGTTGGAATAAAAGAAAATGATCAAATTTTATATGTTGCTTTTATATCATGATACTTTTCTGAAATTGTTTTTCAGATCTAGAAGTCTTCAGGTGGTATTTTTTAGGTCTTATAAAATCTTGTCATCAGCAGAGATAATTTGACTAAGTTCTTTTCGTCTTTATATTCCTTTACTTATCTCATTTTGATTCATTAATCCAGCTAGAGTTTAAAACACTATATTGAATAGGAGTGAACATCCTAGTATTATTCCTGATTTTAATGGATATATTTTCTCTGAAATGATGTTGGCATTGGTTTTGTCATGTGTAGTCTTTATGATGTTGAGGCAAGCTCCTTCTATCTCTAGTTTCTCCAATATTTTTTAATATGAATTGGTGCCAAATTTTGTGAAGGGCTTTTTCTGCATCTATTGAGATGATGTTGTGATTTTTTTTGTCCTTAACTATTTATATGGTGAATTTCATTTATAGATTTATGTATATTGAACCAACATTGCATCCTGGATGAATCCAAGTTAATCTTGTTGCACAATATTCTTAATGTGTTTATGAATGCAATTTGCTGGTATCTTACTGAGGATTTTTGCATCTGTGTCATCAGGGATGTTGGCCTGTAGTTTCCCTTTCTTGATGAATGTTTTTCTGGTTTTGGTATCAGAGTGATACTGACTTTATAGAATGAGTTGGGGGGATGTTTCTATTTCATGGGATAATTTTAGGAGGATTAGGATTAAAGGTTTGGTATAACTCAACCTAGAATTCCTTCTGACCATGGGTTTTTCTTTTTGGTGCCAGGAATTGAACCCAGAGGTGTTTAACCACTGAGCCACAATCTCAGCCCTTTTTTCAATATTTTATTTTGACACAGTGTCTCATTAAATTGCTTAGGACCTTGCTAAATTGTTTGGAACTCATGATCTTCTGCCTCCATTTCTCAAGTGGCTGGGATTACAGGACTGGGCCATTGTGTCCCACTGGGCTTTTCTTGTTTGGAAGGCATTTTATTATTGCTGCAATCTCATTGATACTGACATTTGGAGCATAATTTTTTACTATTATTATATCTCCCATTTGGATTGTTTCCTTTAACTGTATTATAGTTGCTTTTCTTGTGTCTTCTGATTAATTTTTGCTTGAAATTTGCTTTGTCAGAATATTAATAGCTACTTCTGCTTGTTTTCAAACTTCATTTTCATGAAATATATTTTTCCATTCTTTTACTTTGTCTGTAGATATCTTTGCCTGTAATATGAATCTCTTGCAAGTAGCATATAGTTGGGTCCTGTTTTTAATCCATTCTGCCTGTGTCCTAATTGTGGAGTTAGACCATTTACTTTCAGGGTTAGTATGGATGGATGTGTATTATTTCCAATCACTTTGACTTGTTTCATAGATTAAAATCATTCTTAATTTTCATTTACTTAATTGTTCTTCTGAAGAGCTTCATCCATTTGAAAGCTCTGGGGTCTGTTTTTAAGCTCTTCTTTGGGTTGTATTTCTTTAAGTATTTTCTGTAGTGTAAGTTTAATGATTTTGAATTCTTTTAATTTATCCTTATCAAGTAAAGTTCTTATTTCTCTTCAATTCCAAATGATTGTTTTGCTGGATATATCAATCTTGGCTGGTAGTTGTTTTCTTTCAGAGCAGGGATTATCTCATTTCAAACTCTCCTGACTTTAAAGTCTAAGTCTGAAGTGGGACTTCTTGGTCTACCCCTAAATGTGATCAGATATTTTTTCACTTGCAGTTTTTAATATTCTATCCTTATTTTCTATGCTAGGCATTTTGATTCTGATATATCTTAGAGAGGTTCTCTTTTCATCTTATCTATTTGGGGATCTGTACACCTCCTATATGTGGATTTTCATCTTATTCCTATGGTTTGGAATTTTTTCTGCTGTTATTTCACTGAAAAGGTTTTTCATGTCATTAGCTTTGTATGTCTATGCCCCCTTCTATCCCAGTGACTCTTTACTTTTGGTATCTTACCCAAAAGTAAGTGTCCAAGTGTTTTTTTATCAATTTTGATGGTTTTTTGTTTGTTTTACTGTCTATTCATTGTTCCACTTCAAATGTCCCCTCTTAGAGGTCTGGGATTTTGTTTTCTGTGTAACTTAATCTGTTGATGATAATTTCAAGTGGATTTTTATTTGATTTATTATGCCTTTTATTTCCAGGAGTGCAGATTGGTTTCTTTTCAAAACTTCTATTTCTTTATTGAAATGGTCTTTCACCTCCTATAAGTGCTCTTTTAGTCCATTCCTTAATTTGTATTTTAGATCTTTTAGCTCATTAATTATTTGAGTAATCAATTTTTAAAAGCCTTTCTCTGGAATTTCATCCCTTTCCATATGTGTCTGTTCCTTTGTTGGGGGAGGTCATAACTTTCAGGGGGTATACTTGTTTGCCAGTTTCCTCATATTTTTAGAGGACTTGAACCTGCACATCCTTACAGATGGGCTCCTCTTCCTCTTTTGTGATGATGTCCTTTGTCATGTAGTTGTCCTTTTTGTAGTAAGTCCTGTGTTGTTGACATCTCCGAGCTTCTCCATGTAGGCTCAGTGTGATGCAAACGTTAGTTTCAAGCACCAATGCCTCTCATTTTGCTACTGCAGAACTGCTAAATTAATTCACCTTATAGAGCTCCTATAACTTGGTGGTGTTTTCTGTGTCTTCCCTTTGACATCTTCTTTGATTTTGCTGTAGGAGCAGATGACCAAGAGTGGGATCTGATAACCTCCTCCAGTCATTCCTACTGGGCCTTAGATGTTGTTTGGAGTTTTTGCCTCCCTTTTTCTATATGTTAAAGTGTTATTGAATCTTGAGCTGTTGGTTCATGTGTGGAAGAATATGTACTGTCATTTTGCTCAGTTGTGGATATAGCTCACCCAGAGCCTACTCTGTAAATTCATGGTGTAGCAGTTACTTCTCAGCCCCTTTCAGAAAAAGGGAAAACAAGCATATAACCATGGATAGAATGGGAAGTAATGACAATTGGAGTTTTTTCCTTTCAAACTAGATACATGTCCTCTCAGGGCAGACCTGAACAATGTAGGGTGATGAAGGGCTATAATTCCAGTGACTTGGAAGTTTGAAACAGGAGGATCATATGCTTAAGGTCAGCCCGAGCAACTTAGTGAGACCCAATCTCAAAATAAAAAAAATAAAAAAAGTTGGGGATATGGCTCAGTGCCAAAGTGCTCCTGAATTCAGTTCCTAATACAAATATATATATACACACATGTATCTCAAAACAGAGCTTATGTAGAGTTCTAAATGTGAAGTTCAGGCCCCTGACATTCAGTTCTGACAGACCTTTGGAGCTTTGTCCTGAAGACAATAACTCCACCACCCCATTGCTGGGCTGATGCCAGTGTCTGCTGGGGTGGAGGGGTCTCTTCAGGAATCCACTCTTGGGGCGAAACAACCACCTTTTTACTCTTGTCAAACATTTCACCACTCACAAATGTGGTCTTCCCAAGATCAAACCCCAAGATGAAATATGCCGACTTATCTAGTTTCTGGACAGGGTAATATCCAAACTGCCAAACCCAAAGGGAAAAGGAGAAACACTGCACTCTGCATCCCCAGTCTTGAATACCCACAGCCACAAACCCCCGTGTCTGCCTCAGTTGCACCCCGCCAGGAGGACTCTAGTCTCATGGCAGATACATTTAGGGACAATCTGCTAACAATAGTTAAGAACACCTGAGTTCCAGTGGCAGAAAAACCACATGAGAAAGCAACCTCAGCCATCCCAAAGTGACATCCCACATCAGCTCTCTGCTCTCCAGCCAAGAAGCAGGAGTGCCTATCACACACTTCCTCACTGCTCTGACTCTGGGTCACTCAAGTTCAGATGGTCCCTCAATTCCACAGGTTCCTCCATGTCCAATTTTCTTCACAAATTCGATCTGTCCTTCAGCTTGGGTCTCCCCTCCAGTGGGCTGTTGCCATGGCATTATTAGCTGGATTCCTGAGGTATTCTTTCCTGTCCTATGTTTGAAGTGCCTGAATTCCTGTCTATGGTTCTGCTATTGAGATTTAGCAAATCCTGCCGGTCAAAAACTTACTGGGAAGGAGTATTCCCACTGCTTGGATCTTGAGTCATGGAGCAACTGGACATCACACCTTCCCTTACTCTGTCTTATTTTTCTCTGATTATTCAATTCTAAGTCTTCTCTGTTTACAGTTTGTCTGCTTCATACTCTGCACTAAATAGCTTTAGCATGGTGACTTCATATACTCATAGTTTGACTTACTACAAAGTATTTCCCTTCGTGTTTCAAATCTTATTAAGGTACAATATGGAAATTATTAAATCAACTGAATTTTTTATGCCATCTAATAAAGATTGTGTAAATTATCCCTCAAAACAAATTTTTCAAATCTTTTTTGTTGTTGTTCTTACTATGAAATGCTATTTCTGTAAAAAAAAAAAAATGTAAAAACCTTTTCAGATACTTATTGTACTCAGTCTTACTCAGAGTGGATAATAGATAGCACTTTACCATTTATAATCCCATTAACTCTTTCTATATATTTCCTCCTCCTCTCAGCATTACAGAATTAATGCAACATACTGGCAAAAATGTAAAAATAGATATATTATTGTTAAATGATACAAATGAATTTTAAACAATCATGAAATAAGTCTAGAAGTTAGACTTCCATTTTAAAATCAACATTGAATTTTATAATTGTTTTATATTTACTTAAAAGTTGCAAAATGCTATAGAGTACTATCCTGTTGTTAACCTACTCATCTTCTTTTCTGCATTTTTAACATCTTATAGAACCATGGTACTCTTCTCAGAAATAGGAAACCAATATTGGCACATTATAATTAGCTGAAGTCAAGACTTAATTTGGATCTCACTAGTTTTTCTAATGTCAATTTGCTGCTGGGGCCCTACTAATATCAAGGGTCCCATTCAGAATGGTGCATTCTATTTAGTCATCTTATCTCCTCAGCCCCATCTGATCTAAGACATCTTTGTTCTTTTCTTTTTATGACATTGACATTAAGGGGTTATGGTCAATTACTTTGCAGAATTACTTTGTAGAATTTCCCTCAATTTAGGTTTGTGTAATATCTTCCTCTGGGTTATATTTGTGTTACAGGTTTGGGGAAGAATGCCTCAGAGGTAAAGTGCTCTTCTCCCTGCATTCTCTAACAGTACCTGCCATGGACATGACTTATCACTGGTGATATTAACCTTGAACACTTGGTTAACAGAGTGTTTACCAATTTTTTGTGGTTTTTATAACTATAAATTAAGTTTTTACTCTTTTCCATACTCTATTTTTTGGAAGAGAGCTATCAGGTGCAACCTATTCTCAAGGAGGCAGGTAATGGCTTAAATTCTACTTCCTGGCAGGGATAGTATCTAAATAAGTTATTTGGAATTCCTCATATTAATCTGACAAAGTAAGATGAGAGAAGGAAACATTTTCAGATGACTTTCCTCTGCAGGATAAAAAGAGTTCAGAAGATGTGCATCTTCTTTCCTTTGAGATTCTCAACATGTTCAAAAGAGATTTGCAAACTGGATTCCAATGTTTTGTAATAATAGCTCATAGGAAGAGAGTAAAAAAGAAGACAGGACATTAAAAACACATCACAGTTTTTAAACATTCATACATATACCCGTTATAACCTTTAAGTATTTTTATTGAAGGATAAAAAATCTTACATGTCAAAATATTTCAAAAATGTTGTATTTTCAAGTCAATTTCACTATGAAAAATGTCAACATTCACTCATCCATCAGCTTCAAGCAAAATCTGGTGTGCACCCTAATGTAGACTGCTGAGCACTCTGTCTTCTCTCTACAAACCTTACCCGAGACAGGCTACTTTACCATCCACACTACACATCCTTTGAAGGATTTAAAGTGTTCAGAGTCCTATCACAAACTACAAAATGTCACCCAGCATTATCTCAGAATCAAAGGCTACTTATAAGACAGAGGATATCAAATGGTTTATTTCTAATATATGTATTTTCATACATCTAAATCAGTTGTAGAAGCAAATAGGGCAAAGATTTTTGTTTCTTTGCTGTTTATAAATCTAAAAGAAAAATGCTGAGAGAACTACTGGTAGAAAGCAAAGCACTGGTCTATGCAGCCCCAGTCCTCTTATTTCACAAACTGGGAGTTGAGCCTCTGAGAGAGCTTCTTCCTACCGGTCAGACTAGTAGTAGACTCATAGCTGAGAACACAAAACAGTTCCCACCCTGCATGCTTTTCAATTCTTAAACAAAATAAACATATTAAAACACATGACTTTGATTATATCAAACAATTTGAGCACTACAATAAAGCAATATTTTATCAGGCACCAGGAAATATGTTCACAGTTTGTGAAGTTGTAGAAGATAAATTCTAGCTTCCTTTGGTAATGTTTACAAAGGCTTGCCAGTGTCTTGTATTCAAAAGAACCAGAAGGTAAATAAACTGTTGGCTAGCAACCTGAAAGAGTTAATAACTTCTCTATGAAGGATAAAATTCTGATAGATTCAAGGCATCTTCCTACAGGGGAACAAATTCAGTATAATAATGATTATAATGCTCAGACCTTGCTGCAAATCAGGCTCAGCTGCTCTAGCTTTGTTTTCATACCACATTTTATTGAACAATAAAATAAATTTTAATTTGCATATTTTCCTTAAACTTCCTTATAGCAGTGAATATTATTTTTCTCTTTTGCTTTTCAAGGAATCATATTTCCTCAACAATAAAATACATCGGAAAATCCAATGTCTCCACCTCAAAGACCTTCAGCAAGAATTAAAGGTTATGCATTAATTCCAAGAGAGGCAAATTGATTTTAAGGTGGTTATTAGCTAGGTGAAACAGGAAATGCATTATTCTTGATGACAAATGCATCATGGTGTAGGCTCTCATCCTACATGACGCTTTGGGCATTCTTCCACAGAATTACACAAAGTGAAAATTTTACTCCTATTTATTCAACAGTCACAAAAATCATTACTCAACCAAATGAGAATTTTAAACTTGCAATGTAGGCTTAACCTTTAAGTTTCCTTTTGCCTTCTTTCTCCCAGTCTTATTTTTATGTTCTCTTCTTAAAGTACATGACTTAGCTCTGAAAGGGTCTACAGATTTTTAATGTCAGGAATCCTGAGCAAGATTTGGTAAATGTAGAAAACAAAATGGTCAATTCAAGGTACAGTTAAATGAGCCAAGGCACCTGCCACATCATGCATGATTTCACACTTTCAAGCCAGAGGACTGTGTCTCTCTAATAGAAAGAAAACATACAAAAGAATGAAAGGGGGGAGGACAAAATACCAATCCTTACAAAACAGCTGAGTTTAAATCCCATGTCCTTGTTGAATTTTCCATCCTTCACTGGCAGTGGGCCTGGGGAAAGAAAAATGGATTGAGGAGGAGTTGAAGCATTGGTTCCAGTCAGAAAGCACCAAAGAGGTAATTTGGCATAAAGTGTTCAATGCTTGTACTGACTGATCTAATTAAAACAAATGGAAGAGCCAAAAAAGGTGGTATGTGTTTCACTGAATAAGAAGCAGTACCAACAGACAATCATCAAAAGACCTGGTCCATCAGCTCCAAAGGCCTATTATAAGATTGCATATTTTGTTCTTTTAGTCCTTTGTCTGAGAAAAACACCACCCACTTAGGAGGGTGAAGGTGATGAGTACTCTTGTAGGTAAAAACTCATTGACCAAAGTATTTCTGAGTCCCTTTGCATTTTAGTAGGTGGAAATGAAGGTATAATTATAAATATCCACCACTCTCTCAAGTCTGTTTCTTAGATCTTCATCCTGGCACCACCGAATGAGCTGAAACTAAAAGTCAAATGAATCATCTGACTGCATTTTAAACACACTGTGCAATCCTTGCAATCCTAAGTGGAAACTGTTTAGGTTAAACTGATCTCCCAATGTTATCTTCAAGGAATGCATAAATCTATTTTCCTCCTATGCTTGAAATTGATTAATGTTGAAATATAGTCATTCATCTTCAAGACTGAGTATATTTAGAAACTGAAAGCTTTTTAAGTTAAGATTCAGAACTTAATGGGGGGTGTTTTCTGCTCTAAGGGTGTATCCAATTTTCTTGGCTATAGCTTTATCATCATCAAAACTGTCTGTACTTGAGTGGATAATGTACACAGAAAGTTAGCAGCTTGCATAGTTTTACCTTCAAGAGCTGGCAAAATATAAGTAGAAATTGTGCATGCAAATAAATAATTATGGCAATTCAAACAACACACTGAGTTATTTGGAATTGAATCTTAAGAATATACATTAGTTTCATTCATGGACTTTCCCCAAGCTATTCTTATTTTCTTCCATTTTAGTTATTGGCACTTTCTTCCACTATGCCAACCATGCTACAATCCTGAGGATAACGCTAGACTCTTTCTTCTTTCTCACCTCCTCGTATTCACTTATTAACCATGTCCTGTTCACTCCACTCCCTATAAATCTTCTTAATCTTCTCAACTTCCACTTCCATTGAGTTAGCCTATGCCCTTTTCATTTCTCACTCAGGGTTCTTTCCACTTTTTCTAGCTCCCACCATTCAATCCATTCACAATACAACTGGAACAAAATTTCTGAAACAACTAATTAATTGACTCAGTTTAAAATCTTTCAGTTATATATTATTCAATGTATGCTACGACCTAGGCAGTCAAGCCAAAACACCTTGCATGGAGATCATCTCCGACTTCTTTCAAGAATTCCTCTCCAATCATCATCTTCCCACATGCACCAAGAACTTTAGGCATACTAAATTTTCTGATATTCCTTAAAAAGGCTGTACAAATTTTCTCCATCTCTTCAGTTACTTATCTGTTGACAAAATTATTAGTGTCTCATTTCTCATCTCTCAGCAAATGCATTTCTACCTCAACACATTCATGATCATGAAAGAATCTTTACTGTTTGTTCAACACTGAACTCAAATGTTTTCTCTTCCAGAAGCATTACACGACATCCCCAAGAGACATGCATTCCCTCAAAAATGGTTTCCACCTCTTCTTCTTATCAACTATTTTGTGGTAATTGGATGTTCTCATGTTGGTCTGTACATCCTTTTCTAGTAAGAACTCCTCACTTTATTTGGGAAAACTGAAGCTGTAATTGCATAAGTTTTATAACTTCTAATTAAGAACGGAAGGTAGCAAGATACAGGTGCTATGATTTCTAGGTACCACCAAATTATTGCAAATGACCTGCATGAAGGGGGGAAGGGAGGGTCTGCTTATGCTTTTCTTCTTCATGTTTCTACATGTGAAATGTTCTTACACAATATTTTCTTATTTCAAGATTTTAAAGACAAAAAAAAAAATTATAGATATCCAGAATTTAGAAACCAGTAACTTTTAAATTTCAAAAGAATGTTGCCAGATAGCATGGTTCTAACTTTAAATATTCCAAATAAGAGCATTAAAAAGAAAAATCTCCACCGACTATCAACAATTTCTAAAACATGTTTTGATGTAAAAATGTATTGCAAAATATCCTTAATAAAGGACAGTGCACTAAATTTAACCTTATGCAAAAGTAACTGTATTTCATGTAGATTAGTAAGAACATTATGCTGAGCTAACCCTAAAGACTGATGTCTGAGTATCACACCTCTGCTGAAGGGAAGAGGCATAGATTGCTCCTTTTAGTGAATGATGACTTACATTTAAATTTGACAGAAAGGAAAGAAGATCCAAGAGCAGAAATCATGTTCCTGGGTTTATTAATGGTGGTATTTTGTTAACTGTCAAGAAAATCTTTTTTGATTAATGGGGTCCAAATGAAGATGTATTAATAAACAAATTAATAATGTAAGGTTAACATTTATGAAGACCCATTCTGCTTTTAAGAATTCCATAATCAGCACTCCTCCTTTTAGTGTGATCAGCTGTCTTTTTCTAGTTCACTGTTTCATCTTAACCTTTGGAGACCTTTGTTTCATATTTCGACATGTAGCTTGTGTAAAGCCCTACCTCTCTAGGTAGTGCTTAACTTACCTCCTTTCCTTAAAGATGAAACCAAAGCTATTTCACTTCTCTTTATAGATAGACACCCAAACCACCAGCATTATAATTTAAGACTCAAGTAATTTAGAAATAACAACTTCTCTGAGCTATGCAATTCAATCTTATTTGCAATTCAAATTGTTTGTACTGGTGAAGATAGAGTCTACTTAATGTTGCTATGTATATGACACCATAAAATAATGTCCATAATGTTTATATATGTGGCAACTACTAGTATCTAGTTAAACAAAAATATAACCTGTTAAAACACCATCACATTATACATATTACTTGTATATACATATATATGTATATATATATGCATATATATGTGGTGTGTGTAGGTATATGTATATAAACTGTAGCTTTTGTATACATATATGAATATATACTGTTGTTTTAAAAGTTCATGTATATATATTGCATTTAGTGTAGTTTTAAGATTGTATATATATGTGTGTGTGTGTGTGTGTGTGCGCACGCATGTGTGTGTATATTTACCTACCATGTCATAGAGATCTGTATTGACTAAACACTAACATGTTTGTGACATGTTTACCATTCTTCATTCCGAGACAAGATTTACTACAAAATAAAAAAAAAGGATAGTTAACTAGCACCATAATGACTGTGCCATTCACTTACTAGTTATTTACTGTGCTACCAACAGGTTTCACCTGCTAACTTTAATTTTGTTCTGCTCCTGAGTTTATGCAACTTCCCACCACCCCCTCCATACTCATACCTGAATTGTTGCATCTAGATCTATGTCTAAAGGAAAAAAAAGCATCCCTAAGTTTGAAATCAGAAAGAAGAGATTTAAAGTCTGAATCAGTGGTCTAAATTAAGTGAATCTTAGGTTTCTCACACTTAACTGGGAATATAATCTATACCTCTCTACAGCTTTGCTTTGCAACGTGAATTAGATCAAGGATATAATAGCATTATATAATGTTTGTTTTCAACATTGATTCTGTGCTGGGAATCTTAATCCTTTCTTAAAAATGTCTTTGATTCAGCTGGACTCCATAGCGCATGCCTATGGCTCGGGAGGCTGAGGCAGGAGGATCTCAAGTTCAAAGCCGGCCTCAGCAATAAATAAAATTTATTTATTGTCTCTAAATAAAATACAAAGTAGGTCTAGGTATGTGTCTCAGTGGTTGCATGCCCGTGAGTTCAATCCCTGGTACCCACCCCCCAAAAAAGATGTCTCTGATTCACTGGAAACCAAAATCTTTTTCAAAATTGACAAGCGTTTTATTTATTTAATGATGCATAATAACTACACTGAATAGTAGGTTTCAAAGTGGTATATTCATATATACTCTGGATATTAATCTCTTATCAGAAACATGACTACCAATGATTTTCTCTCATTCCATAGGATCTCTCTTTTCCTTTGCTATGCAGAAGACTTTTAATTTGGTGTCATCCATTTATTGGTTCTTGCTATTATTGTATTATTTTCTGATATATAGAAGACCTGTAAAGGAAGTCATTGCTTTTGTCTATATGTTGAAGTGTTTCCCCTATGTTATCTACCAGCAGTTGCAAAGTTTCTGGTCTTATTCTTAGGTCTTTGATTCACTTTGACTTTTGTGGAGGATGTGTTAGTCAGCTCTATGTTGCTGTAACTCTCATACTTGACCAAAACAACTGAGAGGGAAAGTTTATTTTGGTTCACTGTTTCTGGAGTTCAGTCTATGGTGGACCAGCTCCAGTGCTCTAGGCCCAAGGTGAGGCATAACCTCATGGGGGAAGGGCATGGTTGAGGCAAGCTGCTCAGGTCATGGTGACTGGAAAGCAGGGAAGTGGGAAGTGAGAGAGACAGAAAGAGAGAGAGAGAAAGAGAGGAAGAGAGAGAGAGAGAGAGAGAGAGAGAGAGATGGAGGGAAGGGATGGCATCAGGGAAGATGTACCTTGTACCTTTCTGGGCACACTGTCAGGAACCCACCTCCTCTGTCATGCCTGCCTACAGTTACCAGTCACTCAGTTCATTCAAACTAGGAAGAACTAATTAGGTTACAGCTCTCAGAATCCAATCATCCCACCTCTGAACATTCCTGCATTAACACAGGAGCTTTTTTTGGTGGGAATGGGGTACTTCATATCTAAACCATGATAGCGAGAGAGAAGACTCTCATCTCATTCTTCTACACATAGCTATCCAGTGTCCCTAACATCACATCATTTGTTTCTAAGGCTATCTTTTATGTGATTTGGATTTTGGTACCTTTGTCAAGGAGGTTTATCTCTGTATCTTCTATTCTATTCCATTCATCTATGTGTTTGTTTTTATGCTTACTATACTGTTTTGTTACTATAGCTCTTAGTGTATTTTGAAATCAGGTATTGTGATACTACCAGCATTGCTCTTTTTGCTCAGTATTGCTTTGTCTATTCTGGGTCTTCTTGAGTATTAAATGTTATTCACAACTTCTTTGCCTGAGTACAATGTAATACAAAAATTAATTAGCAAGGAAAATATATAATTGAAAAAACTTGTGTGTTTTAAGTTGTTCTGAGCAATGTGTCTGAGTAATGGCAGAAACGGTGGACCAGTAATCCTAGGGAGCTGCATTGCAAGGTGACATTAGATTGGTGAATGTGCCAGTCTAAGGTCTGGATACCTTAACCTCAAAGACTAACAAACCTGATTAAACCTATTTCCAGCTTGATTCTATCTCTAGGAACAGATTCACATTAACCAAACTCAAGAGATTTGATGTTAAAGCCAGAATGTCAAATTTCTCCATTGAGAGGAGGATTATTGAGATGAAAGATGCTGGGTCTTCTTTTTAACATTTACTGATTGCCCCTGTAGACAACATCAGAGAATGTCAAGTTAGAACCTGGATATCAATATTTTAGAATAGGAAAGCTTTTATTTCTGTCAAAGGTAGTAGGCAGGTGAAATTTGTAGTAAATATGTTATCTCTTCCTAAGCAAGTTTCATGGAAATCTAAGTCATGATAGAAAAATGCATGATATATATAGGACCAGAATAAGGGTGTTATGTAAATGTCATTAAACCTTTAACTATATAAGAACATCTTATCTTTTTCCTCTTTCCTAGCTTCCTAACTACCATTTGAATCAGACAGGTATATTATTGAGCAATGTGTTCTTGCTCAGGCCAATGGTGGCTACTGTTAGCTTTTGCCTCTTCCTATGGGTCCATGATGGACCAACCTCCCTGTGGCCTGTCATATCTCTACAGCAGCAATCGTATAAGGTGATAATATTTCTCTGCTTTCATATGTGGAATTTAAGGCTCATAACTTTTATAATGCAATTTCTTTTCCTCAACTTTACTTCTCCAATAATATTTTTTTCCAGTGCTGGGAATTGAACCTAGGGCCTTACATATGTTAGGCAAGAACTCTACCGTGGATCCACCCCCCAAATCTACTTTAAATTCTTGTGGAAAACCTAGAATGTACATCTTTTAGAAGAAGCAGTTTCAGTAGGTCTGATGTAGACAAGCAAGATGAGTTAGGAAAATACCTTTAAATTAGATAGGAAGTATCAACTGAAAAAATTGGGGGGAAGGAGAGAGAGAGAGGAGAGCAGCAGAGTTTTAGCCATGGAAGCTGTCAGTTTTGAGTTTGCACTTTTCTGTGCCACCAATCCCAGTCCATAACAACAAACTCCCAACTAATTTAGCTCTCTGTCCCTCTGCTGTAAGTTACATGAGCAGGGACATGAAATATTCAAGATTTTTGACCCTGGTCAAATGTATCACCCTTCAAGTTCAGTTTGTAGACCAGAGTCCCCTCATGGCAATTCAATACAGTAAATTTGAGAAGCAGCAGGCAGAGTACGGCTCCTTCCTTCTGACTCTTTTCATGGGAAAAATGAATGTGTGTTGGAGAATTCACACACCACAGGAAATCCTCCAATTATAGGATTCAATAAAAGGATTTGCCTATGGGGTATCCTGAATAGAGTAAATCATCTTGATGACTTGCTTGGATTTTTCTCTTCATTTGAAATTCTCATGGCTCTTTTGATCACCACTGTCTACCTCTGCAGTGGCTCAATACTTGCAGGATGCTAGAGGGGTAGAAATCTTAACATACACAGTGTATTTACCTAAAAGATATGGGTTATCAGATTGCCTAGAAAAATGATCATGCCACTCTATTATTAAAAATAAAAACACACTCCCTCAAAATACGCTTCTGTGATGCCATATGATGCTTTCTGTGGTCATCTGATAAGGCTATCACTGCTTCTTTAACCGACCAACTTTTTGAGCAGTCAATACAATGACATTATGCTGAATATTTCGCAGCTTTGTTTCAGTGTCTCCATACTCCCTCTGACCTTTCCATCACCACTTTGCAAGCACAAGAAGCCCTCCACACTTCGTGAAAGGGGACATGAGTTTTTTTGGAACTGCCAATCACTACAGTCATCACTTCACACACCATTCTGTCAGTGTAAAAAGTACCTCTTATGATTTGAATTCTACCAAAAGTATTTTGGAAAAATTTGCTGTCTTCCTTCAGAAACTGCTTGAAACTCTCCCCCTGCTCAGTCTTTCTATGGTTATTGACTAAGTCTTTCTTGTGCTACTGGTGAGTTAAGTAAAAATAATCAGAGGAAGTTGCTTGTTTCTACCATCTTCATCCTATCCATGTGTAGCAGGTCCTGAAATATCAAAATAAGAAACAAAGCTAAAGAAGACAGGGAGGGAACTTGAATAGCTTAGATTAAGTAATGTATGGCTGTATTTTCATCAAATCAAGAGGAAAGGCTGTCCAGAACAATAATTCTGCAGCCCTAAAACATCCATAAAGGCCACAGGTATGATGCTCCCCAGACTGCAGCATAGTCTGGAGTTATGCTTGATGTTCTCACCTAGTTGTAATTCCAGTCCTTTCCCTATCACTCTCAAAAGCAAATGTAAGTCACTGAACATTACATTCTTACATAGATAACCTTGAATCTACTGTAATTTACTCACTCCACTCTTGAACACCTGACACTTTACAATTGATCTCCATGTGCCCCTTTACCATAGTTTAATACCATGAGTTAAACCCATAATAAGAATTACCATTCACAAAGCACGTGATAGAGATTACATTATGTATCTGTATCGAGTTTTACTTAGTTGGATAGTAGGGTGGGGACTACAGAACAGCTGTAGAGGAACAAAGAATGGGTGAGGGAAAAAGGACGATCAATCTGTTCAAACCATAAATTGATGGATGTTTGGACTGGGGAAAAGGCAGGAAGTAGGGAAGAAAAAATATTCAGTAATCAAGCTTTTTCTTTTCAATACTTTGATGAATTTGCATTGGTTGCCAATTTTTTGCCCATGTTGGGATAATGTTTCATGAGCACTATCCCCTGGGGTTTTCTACAAAAACAAGATGTGTTTCTTATGAGATTATTCCCTGGAGCCTCATTCAGAAATAAACAGTTCATTGCTTATAGAGTTTTTATAGAGCAAGTTCTCTTTCAATGGATACATAACTAAAAAAATTGAACTGTATAAAAACTATTCTTCTACTCTGATCTCCTAAGCCATGGGATTTCTAACTTGCTCCTTTGTGTGAGATGGGTACTGAGGCTCTCTTTCTCCTACTTTTTTAGAAAGTAGCTTACCACAAGTGTGCAAATTTGACTTCTAAGTATAAATAAATATCAGTCTATTACATTTTATAGTCCTTTTTCAATAGTATACCACAGAGTAATGCAGCACACATATCGCATTAAAAAGAACTACATACCATAGTAAGTTTTTAGAGCTTTTAACTTGGAAGAAAATTGGCTATCGATGCATGTTATCTACAAATTTGGCATTTAAATTAAGTTTTAAATGCTCTGTTCTTGAAGATATCATCTTAAGAATTAAATGGATGCTTGGTTTTTGTATGTAAAGTGACTGAAAGGAAAAGCAAGAAGCATAGACTCCTATTGTTTATTTTTTCTAAGGGGTGTGTTTAGTACTTTTTACTATTCAGGTCACCTTCTGTGTGCTTTGCTAATGTAAATATGAAACATAATAAGTCCAAAGCTCCAGTAACCAAGTATTATTAACCTCTTCTCCAGAAACTCAGCAATTTGAAGGATTTAAAATCAGAGAAAGGGAGAAAATAGTAAACCTGATTTAAGAGTACAGATGGTCCCTGACTTGCAATAGTTCAACTTGTGATTTCCCACCTTGACAAGAGTGTGGAAGCCATACACAATTAGAATTTGTACTTCAAATCCTGAATTTTGCAGGCTAGTAATGATCTCTCTGATGATATTGGCAGCAGTCTTGAGTCCCAACAATCATGAAGATAACAGATGAGACTACAGTACACGGTGTGGCTGGGTTTTGATGTTCAGCAGACTAGATGTATTGAAATACATTTTAACTTATTATTTTCAACTTTTGATAGGTTCATCAGGACATAACCCTATCTTAAATAAAGAAATATGTGCAGTGAAATTTTGTCCCTATGTATTTGCAGATTTAAATATCTTTTGCCTTCAAAAAATAAGTACAGTTGGCCTGTTACATTCCAGAGCCATAAGTGCAAATTGTGCCATGCAAATAGCCAAGATATAAACAAAACAAATGGTGAGTATAAAAACTCATTGAGTCATTAACTTCAGGCATCTAAAATCCACTCAGTTGTTCTAGAACAGAATTTACTGGGAGAAATTTATGCAGGAAGGATGGATAGCAATAACATGAGTTCTCCCTTGGTCCTTACATTCTGGAATAGCACATGAAGTCTCACAGGCTGGGCAGGAGACTCAAGGACAAGGTCTGTCTGTTGGTATTGCTAAGTTATATAGAACTTTTTAGCTTATGTAGTACAGGTTGCTCTCTCTGCCTCTAGCATTAGGAACGAGGGTTCAGTAGTGACATGATAAAAATTTGGCTCCCTTCCTCTGCTGCCAGCTCAGAGGGGCAACCTGTATAACATAGCAAACTGGAAGCAGGATTAACTGAATGACACTCAAGACTGTCAGAGCAGTAGCCTCATTGTGGTGTGTTCTTACATTTAGCAAGGTTTGATTTCTTTAAGTACTGGATAGCCTCTTCTCACTGAAATTCAAAAAGGACCATTTTTCTGGTGAGGCCAACCTGTCAAGTCAGTCTTAGATTTACTTGGTTCAACTCTCCTGATCCCACGTGGTGGACTCCATGTCATGTCCCACTCTGTCAGAAAGCAATATCTTATTAAACTTATAGAGTTCTAAGCCAGTCACTAAAATTGATGTAAGAAATACCAGGAAGTGGTTAGGAATGCTAGGTGACCTGCCCCAGGAAGCATGTTCCCCCCTCCCCCAAAACTGGAACACCTTTGTAAGTATTTCCCACAGGATGTGTAATGTCCAGTCAGAAAACTGCAACAAAACTGCCATCCACAGCTGCAGAATGGAGCCTGAGGAATAGCATGCTCCCAACCTCCTCCAAAATATGGAGGCAAGAGAGCTTAGCCTCTGACTGTACATCCTCTGCTAATAGTTTATTTGGTCGATACTGGTGATGCAATTCAGTGATATTTACCAGAAGTCCTGGTGACCTCAGGAGTATAACAATGTTATTGCTAGATTCTGGAATGGTTACGAGCTTTCCACTTAGCACATCCACTTAGCACATGATGGCAAGCCCAGCATCATGACAAAGTAGCTGAAAAGGCTGCCATCTCTCAAGGATGTATATATTAATTCAATCCATCCCTGATGACAATCATCTGCAAGACTACTAGTGCAAGACAAATTAGTATGCATTCTCTTCTCACCTCTTGGTAATGCTAGGAGTTTCCTTCAGGGCTGGAAAGGTTTCACTCTATAGGCCTGGGTTTCTCAAATCATACAAATTCCAAAGAAGGGTTTTTTCTTCAGGTCTTGCCTTTGGCCAGCTTTTGGGAGAAACCTCTGAGACCTTGGGAATATTCTACATGATAAAAGTGTTTGTGTGCCTGAGGCCTTGAGTCCATGCTGTATCATTTTGACCAGCTAAGTTTATCCTAAAAGTGTGTTTTATGTCAAATGCCTGCTTGTGCTCTGGAGTGTATGTATGAGTGTGTACATGTGTACACTGGAGTCAGAAGAGCTGACATCAGTTATACAAGCACAGGAAGTCTACATCACTGGCCCTCATAAAAACCCTATACACCAAGGTTTTAGTGAGTGTCACTGCTTGACAATACCTGGAACATGTTTTTACACATTGTTGCTGAAGCAATCCTGTACCTGTGTGATGCTACTGAGAGGAGATATCTGCCAAGTTTGCATCTGGTTTCTCCAGTTCTCTCTCTTTTATTTTAATCTGTATAGTTTCACTGCAATAAACTGTAACTGTTAAAATGATAGCTTTTCTGAGTCCATTGAACACTTGTAGTGACTCAGTGGGCCTGTGAGTGACCACCTACAGAATGGGAAAAAATAATGGGAAAAAATAATTGCACATCATGTATCTGATAAAGATTTAATCTTCAAAATATTTATAAAACTCCTACAACATGAAATCAATTTAACTAAAATCCCAGTTAAAACTAGACTAAGGACTTAAATTGACATTTCTTAAAAAGACATATAAATAACCATCACATATACAGGAAAATGTTCCATGACACCAGTCATCAGGGAAATGCAAATAACAACCACATGAGCTATGACCTCACACTTGTCAGCATGGGTTTTATAGCAAAACAAAATACCACACGTGTTGATGGAGAGAAGAAGATCTTAGAATTTCTTGCACAATGTTGGTATAAATGCAAAATAGTTAGTTTAAATAAAAATCAGGATGGTGATTCCTACAAAAAATTAAAAATAGAACTCACATATGATCTAGCAATCCTGCTGTCTGGGTATTTATCAAACAGAACTGAAATGAGAATCTCAAAGAGATATTAGTACTCCTGTTTGCTGCAGTGATGACATGGAAACAACCTAAATATCCATCACTGGATGAATGTATAAAGAATAGGTGGTGGTATAATAATGGAATACTATTCAACTTTAAGAAGCAGCAAATTTTGCAATATGAGACAATAAAATGAACTTTGAAGGCATTATCCAAAGTGAAATAATACAATCTCAGGACAAACACTGCATGATTCCACATACATAAGGTACCAAAATTTTTCAAATCCATAGACTAAGCATGGAATGGTAGTTGTCAGAGTCTGTGGTATAGAGAAATGGGGAATACTAATTAATAAGTGTAAAGTTTTAGTTAAGCAACTGAAAAAACTCCAGAAATCTACTGTACAATATTGTACCAGTAGTCAATAATAACATATCACACACTTAAAAATGGTTGAGAGGGACCTTATTTCAAGTATTATTACCACAGTGAAATTGTTTTTTTAAGTTTTTCTAAGGTAAAGATTCTAGATATATCAACAGGAAAGGGACATTCCTTCCAACCCATTTAATGGTTGAATTGTTGTGCAGGGACATCTGAATTTGAACAGAAAAAGCTTTTGCCTACCTTCCTAGAATCTGGATGATTCTGAAATTTGAGGGGATTGGTGTCATAATGATCTACCCTGGGAAAACCCACCAAACTGACCACTTCATTATTCTAAACTCATAGGGAGAGTGTGATCTTCATCCCTTTCTTCTGAATGGACAGTATCATCCTCTAAAATTGCCTCTATTTTATTATTATTTTATAATCAGTTTCCAAAATTCTATAGGTTGGAATAACACTTGACTCACACCATAAGATTTTTAAGCTGAACGAGTGGAAAACAATGATCCCTCTCTTGCTACAGTCAAGGACCACGATGCAATTTCAGTCTGATGAGACTAAACTTTGGCTTCAGTCCTATCCTGCCAGCTTACCTTTGGAGTGATAAGGGCTAGCACTCTACATTTCATGGTTGCAGTTTTATGTGGCAAATAGAGGCCAAAGTAGCCTCATCCCCAATCATAGAAGGTGAAGTAGCAACTCTCCCTTTGGTATCATCTGGAACCTAGAGTCTAAATCTTATCCTTGAACTAGATCAATTTCCTTAATCCCCAGCCATAGCCAACTTCATGGCATTTTCCAGGGAGGTCAACTCCCTTCCTGAGAGACCAGCCTCCAGATGATGGGTGTTGGCTTCCCACTAGAAAGCAAAGTTATTGCATAGTGTATTCAGAGTTTAATAAGACATTATGATTGTCCTGGAAAAGCTCCAAGACTCACAGGGTAGAGACTAGCAGCAATGATATAACTTAGCACCAGTGACAAACACTCATTGCAGATACACATTGCTTAGAATGTGATAAGCATTTAATTTCAGCAAGGTCACAGTCTACAATGAGTCTAGTTTCTTTTTGTCATTCTATGGGCTTTAACATTTAATCCTTATTATGAATTTTAAAAAATAAGTAGACATTGGTGCTATTTTAGTGAGTAAAGTGTTATTATAGCGATTACTACAGATTTGCTAAATGCCTTCCACAACTATGTTCTGAACATGAAACAAAAAGTCAAGGAGGGTGTTTCTAAATACTATCCCTAACTTCTAACACTTTTAGCCTGAGACTAATCACTTGATCTCCCAACATCCTGATTGTCTTAACTTCAGGATGAACAAAGTAGAAAGACCCATACTCATCAGAATGCCAGGATGTGTATACAGTGAGTGTTTTTATTTTACATGCTTGGGATATGTGAATTATAACAGGCAATATGGTAGAACATTATCCTCTATGTATCTATGCCTGAAGAATTTTCTACCGTGGTCCCCAGACCTTAAGCAGAATCATTCAATGTCTAGGCTGCACTGCCTTTCCAACAGAAGCCACTTCAAGCATTTAAATCATATTGTACTTTCTGTTTCTGTAAAGATCCTCTCCACAACAAGACTTCTGAAGGGCAGGTGATTCTCTAATGCTTCTGTGTAAACCTAACATACCTAACACATTAGTAGGACTATAGTGAAGCTCCCCAGGAATTTGCTGAGATGAGTAACATGGCAAACAGACAGGAAGAGCACAGCACAGCAGGCCTCCTCAGATTTGATTCTCTGAGACAGTTAGGACATCAGGTACAAAACCTCCCTGTCTTCAGCCTTTCACTGCTTGAGTTAAACATTACTCCTTTATTTCTGATGGGTGGCTGATATCAGCAGGATCATCTTCACAACCCTCTGAGCTAAACATCAGGAGGTTAATAGAAGCTGTTGTTGGAGAGGAAACATCCTGTTGTTCTTTGTCTCCAAAGTTTCCCAGCAGGCATAAGGACCTCCCACCAGAAGAGGAGCTTAGAAGAAGGCTGCCATCTGCAAAGCAATTATCTCATACTTTTTGTTACCCCCAGTGGTTTGACGGATGGACTGGGAGAGCACTTCTAAGTGTCTTTACTTGCTTCTTAGTTCTAAAACACAATATGATGTTTATAATGATGACAGAAGAAAAGTTTCCTTTCCTGTGCCCATTAGTTTTACCAGGTCTTATTTCAACTATTAAGTAAATTCCCTTCAGATAACAAACTGTTTTCTAAGCTAGAGGTGTAGAAATACCTAGTGCATTGTGCATTGCCAAGTCTATTCAATGTGGCAATGGGATTTTTTTCCCCATTAAAACAATAATACCAACTTTGCTGATGAAACTTTACTGATCAATTCTCTTGTTCTTGGTGAATGAACTCAGCTTCACCTGAAGAACTCTAGAGGGCTTTGAGATTGTCCCAATTTAACTTTGCTAGAGAGACAGAATGATAAGCTTTAGATTGGCTATTGTCTGTGAAAAACAGAAAGATGAGGACAGAATACATCAAATAAGAACAGAGAAGTTCTATAAGAAGGAAAAAAGGAAGGGAGGGAGGAAAGAAAGAGGAAAAAGTCAAGGTTTATATTGTTCTAACCATGACTCTTATTTCTTTTATCTTCCTTACCTTACTCAATTTAAACTTAGTTACTCAATTTAAATCTTAATCTATTCACTCAATACGTTATATGTTCATTGAATGAGCAGCATAAATGGAGTTTTTCTTTAAATATGCCATGAGATTAAAACATGGAAAGTGTTCACTTAGTGTTGAATAATTAGAGTTATCAAGTCTCCTGAGGTCCTAAGACCCTCTCCATTTAATCTTCAATTTCCTGTACAAGAGAACTGTCATCTCTACATACATTCCACTCAAGCTAGATCAGATCACATGCCCTTTTGCATTCTTGCTCATCTGGTAGAATAGCTTTATTCAATGTCTATGCTTTGCTGCCCTCTGCTGGCAATGTGGTAACCAGTTACACTTGAAACAAAACAAAATCTCCGTGGTTAACTTACTAAAGGGATCTTAGATTCAGACTGGAAGAAATAGTTCCACAGTCTTATATTGAAAATAAACATTAAAACCAAAATTTTAAAGTAAAGAAAACCACACAGTTTATTCTCCCTTCAGAATGAATGGAATGTTGTAATGTATTTGATAACTGCATTTATTTGACTGAAGTATTGCAGTAATTTGCAACTGAGTTGTAGTTCTGATGTTTTGCATACTGCTGAATAACATAACAATGAACATGATTGTCAAACATTAGAGCAGCTATTTTTTAAAAATTGCTTTTTGCTCTCTCTTTTCGAGTATTTCTACCCGTTTGCTATCATATTATTTTTGGGGGGGAAACACAGGGACAACAGATATTATGTATTTCTAACACTTTCAAAATGTACTGACATGTTGCATTTATTTTTAATTACAATCTTGCAGTAAAATTGTTGCAATTAAGTTTGTAATCCTTGTAAAATTCTATAAGATTTAGTCACAGTCAACAGTTTTTATTTGATACTCCACATATTTAGAAGGTATAATACTTTCCACTTGGTAGTTTTGTTGCTGTCCAGGATATTCTTCCTAAAGTTTAAGAATCACAATTATGAAATATCAGTAGATGAATTTCCCTGTTCTCAGTGCTACTCAAGTGATAAAGAAGAATCATATTGCAACTATTCATTTTTACAAGAAGAATATGATATTTAATATACAAAATTGCTTGATATAAAACAATTTTGCTTGATATAAAACAAGACCCCTAAGAGACTGAGTTCTCACACTAGGTAAATATTGTTTATGTGCTCTGTGTGTCACCTCCAAGAAGAACTGCAAGCAGGAATGGAGTTCAAGATCACCATCTCTGGAAGAGACTAACAGGGAAAGGAACCATCGCTATACACATCACCCGATGAAAATAATTACCAATTGGGTCTGAGGAGACCTGATGAACCAAATAGAGGATTCAATGCTTTACTTTTGTGGTTTTATTTACTATGACAACACTAATATGTAATAACTGTCATTTCCATTTACACATGAGAAACATATCTCAGAAACTTTAGGTTCCCTGCTCTAGATCACACCATAAAGATAGAGAATATTTGGGCTTCTAAACTGAAGCTCACTCTGGAGCTCATGTTTTTCACAATTAAGCAATAATGATATATGTTTAAAAATTTTATTTTCACCAATATAAACTATCAAATACTGAAAGTAAGTTATATCACGAATGCTCTAAGAAGACTCTTTTTCCTTTGTCTATGATGTGTGGGTGTGTGTGTGCAAATCATGAAGAATGAACACGCACCAAACCAAGTCAGGCTTGGCAGGTAAATTGTATCATTCTTATGTACTTTGCCAAATAGCTCTAAGTAACATGAAAAACCCTTTTCACTGAGTTTGGAAACAAAATGCCATCTACAGAGCAACCCAGAGTCCTCCTGGAGTTACACTGAGCCAATCCATGCAGAGTACCTTTAATACTTGAAGTCCACACTTCAGGAGTAATAAGTCCTATATAAAAATAAATGAGTCTTACAGAGACTTCAAAACCCAAAAATATGTATCTTGCTAGAAAGGACATTATTTAGGATTTGAAAATCTCTTTTCTGAAAGAAAAATTCAAAATAAATGTATCCATATACTTTACGCACATTCAAGTTAAGTTCTTGTACTTTCTTATGGAAAACCACACATAAAGAGAACAAGAAGAATGATTTGGAACCCAAAACTGTAAAATCCAGTGTTTTCTAAGATCACTTGAAAAAAAGGAATATCGCTGTTCCTTGCTGACATCGATCGAGGAAAAAAAAATGAATTTATAGTCTGTCTAGTGGAACCTGAACTTCTACAGAGAACTTTTTGAGACTGAAAATATGATGACAGACAAACTGGATTTTTCACCATGACTCCTATTGGAAAGCACCTGCTAAGCCCTAAGTGTATTCTTTTGTCCAGGCCAACTCCAGGAAAAACTGATCTTCAATGAGGCTGATCAGGATGCTTTGCCTCACGTCCCTTCTGCCAGCATACAAAAGCCTATGTCAGGAAAGCTTTCAGAGGTAATCAATTCTTGGGGAAAAAAAATGAATCAGGAAGAGAATATCATGAATATATACTTTATTGGGCTATTTAAATTCCCTGTTTTTAATATCACCATATCCACAAAGGCAACATTTCCCCTAACCTGTTTTATACTAATTGATTTTTAATTACAAAACAACTTGATTAAATCAATCCATCACCTAAAATTGTGTTTTACTATCCATATTTAACCTACAAATTATCAGTTTCCCATGGTCTGTAATTAACCCAAGTTTTCCATGTCCTCATTAAGTTCAGCTAATCAGGATTATCCTTTGCTCATTATTCACTTTTAAAAAAGTCATTTCTAAATACGAATCATGTTGAAGGAGTGACAGTTGGAATTTGTAGCTTTCACAGTGATGACAGAAGCCCTTTTCTCTAATACACAAGTCAAGAAATACCAGACTGTAATAGAAATGACCTCTAAACTTATGCTAATGAGTGCTAACTTTTTTTACTATTTTTTTTCAGGCAAGCTTTTTTCTCACCAACATAGATGCACTACTAGATACAATCCTCACAAATGGCTATAAAATAAGCACTACAAAGAGCAAAGTGGTACAATGTGTTTTAAATCACCCAGTTACTAACAGAAAATGCTAGAACTTGAGTCTGATATTGGCAACTTGAGACTCTCATCACTCTATTCCTCAACTACAGATAATTATTACCGTATCTTCCCTTGTTGCTTCATTTTTATCAGTGAATGGAATAGTGGTTTGTGGAACAGAACTGTGTATATGTGTGTGTGTTTAATTTATATCTACTGTTCTTCATTATATATGTGACACTATATTTTCCACAAAAAATAATTTTTTAAATTGCAAATTTGCTAGTTTGCCCCTCTGACCTGAACAGCTGGTTGCAATGATAGAATAAGAGCACATTAGTTTGTGAAGGAACATAATTTACTCAAGCCAATTTGGTGGCAAAGAGCAAAACCCCACTTTTCAGGAGCTTATGGGGAAAAAGGCAATATGCTGATGTGCATAACCAAACCAGAGCGATGTTCAAGATGGAGTAGAAGGTAACCAGGTGTTTTAGTCAGTTTTTCACTGCTGTGACTAAAAGACCTGACCAGAACAATTTTAGAGGAGGAAAAGTTTATTTGGGGGTTCATGGTTTCAGAGGTCTCAGTCCATGGACAGCAACCTGCTCCATTCCTCCTGGCCTGAGATGAGGCTGAATATCATGGCAGAAGAGTATGGCAGAGGGAAACAGCTCACTTGATAATCAGGAAGCATAGAGAGACTCCACTCTCCAGATACAAAATATATACCCCAAAGGAATGCCTGAATGACCCACCTTCTACAGCAACACCTTACCCAACTTCAGTTATGATTCAGTTAATCCCATCAGGGGATTAATTCACTGGGTTAAGGCTGTCATAACCCGATCATATCTCCTCTAATCCTTCTTGCATTGTCTCACACATGAGCTTTTGGATGACATACTACATCCAAACCATAACACCAGGATTTTAAATTTGTAAAACTTTAAACATATGACATTTCATCTCTCTGTGGTTTCTTGGCTTTGGAGATTCCCTTTCAATGACATAGGACTAACTGCCAGAACCTCTTAACACAAAAATACAAATTAATAACTGGAGAGAAAGAAACTCTTATCAACCAGCACTAAGTTTAAAATCATCCCATGAGAGATCACTCACTGGTTCAATATGGGCCCCATGTCCACTCAGGGGACAGAGTGATATGATCAGTCTGGTTTGGGTCATTGCTCATCTCTATTGCTATGGAAGCAAGCTAGATATTATGGCATTAGGTTTAAATCAATAAAGTTGCTTATTTAACTTTCACATAAAAAGTAAGTTATGTAAATTACTTGCCACAACCTTAATCACCCTATCATTTATGCTTAGACTTAAGTGGTTTCTACAGTGGCGCCTGTGTTAATTCTCAAAAAGTCAAAGGCTCAGGAAGCATCAAGGGCACATGTCTTCATGCTGTTGGGGAAGTGGGGCAGCAAGTGTTCCCCATTAGGGATTTCACAGTAGGAGATGTGGCATATCAGTCCAATAATTCTCTTTATATGACATATTCCCTGCCTCCCAAGAAAGGAATAGAGTCTGCATGATGAAGACCAAATAAATGAACAAATGTCAGTTTCTTATGTAATCAAGACTACTTTACATTTTTAGTCACAACATTGTTTTTCAGTACTTTCAAATTATTTACTTTGAAATTCAGTTGAATGTGTGTCCAACTAGCAACAATTTAGTCCATTTTGACATGTGACATGACAACCTTTTCTTACTGTGTGATTGTGGCAAAATTGAATCTGGTTGAATTTCCTTTGCAAAACTGTGATGCACATTCACAATAGGATAATTTGTAGGGACTGCTTTTATAATGAAGCATGTTTTTGCATTTTTCATGGAAAATTACAAAAATATGTACAAGATCAGTAATTATAAAAATGTAGACCAATTGAGAGTGGAGGATTTTTTTTTTTTTTGGTACCAGTCATTGAACCCAGTTTTGCTTGACCACTTAGCCACATCCCTAGCCTTTTCTATTTTGTATTTTGAGATAGGATCTAAATAAGTTGCTTAGACCCTCTCTAAGTTGCAGAAGCTGTCAGGAGCTTGTGATCCTCCTGCCTCAACCTCCCCAGTCACTAGAATTATAGGCATGTACCACCATGCCCAGCTTAGAGGGGTGATTTGAAAGCACCAATTTCTGAGGATAATGTCTTTCTCACCTTACTGTGTCTCCACTCCCTGGGTACAAGTACCAGTTGGTCAGCTGCAGGTCTAGTGGTTTGGTGAGACCCCTGGAGTTTCCAGACAGAATTACAGTGTGAATAAGAGTTGCTATACGGGGCTCAGTCTGCACTCCATCAGTCAAGGATGCATGATGTCTGTAATAGAAGAGATGTAGGCAACAGAGAAAGTGAGCATACCTCCTGCTCAAGAAAATAGGTGAACCTCCAACAGAGAGGGTCTGCAGAGAGTGAGCAGCCAGGAAATCAGTGCCTGAGGGAGGAGCTGCAGCCACTGGAAGAGAATATGCACTCCAGAGAGAGCTGTGGTAGGAAAGGCTCCAAGGGCAATCAACCTTGGGAAAGCAAAAGTGACCCTTAAGAAAAATAATTGGATCTTTTACGTTTTTCCAGACATAGTCAAAGCCTCAGGAGTATATAGATCTTTTGCTGAAAGTTAATAGTCAATAAATGATTCTTTTTAATTCACCTAAACCCCCTGGGGCAACTGAGTTAGCTGGAAAGTGAAGTAAATTCTCAATGCATATAACTGCCATAGATTGCACAGAAATGTTACATTCTTGATGCTTTTGAAATGAACAGTAGAAATTAAATTGTGTAGTACCATACATAGTTCAGCTTAAGAGTCAAATTATTAGGGATGAGATGACAGAACACTGTGGTCACATTTTCCTAATATGTGTATAGACTCCTTACCTTCTAGATCTCTAGTACTCAGGATTTTATTTTCATCATTTTTTAATAGGACTTAATTGTTCATAAAAAGTACCAAAACTTTAGCTTCCACACTCACAAATCTTTGCCTTTTTTTAAAAGGGGGGATTGGCCATGGCTTCCTTTCATTCTCTTCTTGCAGAAGTGGGAAGTAGGACAGTTGATCAATGACCCAGTATTCCGCTCTTTCTAGAAATATTTGGATTGTCTCATCAGGGCTCCCTGAAAGAATTAAGCCCCAAGTTCTAACACATCCAGTATATGTAATAGACATTTCCTCTGATCCTAAAGTGGTGTTTCTCATGTACCATATTTGAAGGAGGATTAAGGAAACAGACACTCAACGATTTCCTGTGTTTTCTGGTTTAGTTGAAACTCAGGTTGAAAAGTGTAGCTTTCACTTGAGATGGGCATCCTAAAAAGTCTCTTTTCTCTTGTATAAGAAGACTGGACAATCTTATTTCTGTTCCTCTCTGGCCCTCTTCTATCTCCTGTAGCATCTAGCCCTGTTTGTATTACATCAGACTAAGTTTTTAATCTCCCATACTTGAGTATGAGCTCCTTCATGATTTGCTTAATTTGTCAATAACTACCAAAAGAACCCATCAATGACTCTGAAGCCGCTGTTGGGGACCCGCACAGATAAAGAAACTTTGGTATATATACACATGGAGTATTATTCAGCCATAAAGAAGAATAAAATTATGGCATTTGTAGGTAAATGGATGATGTTGGAGACTGTTATGCTAAGTGAGATTAGCCAATCCCAAAAATCCAAAGACCGAATGGTCTCTCTGATAAGTGAATGATGATGAATTATGCCGGGGGGTGGGGGAAAGGGTGGCTAGAATGGAGGAAGGATAGATAGCATAGAGGGAAGGGAGAGGTAGGGTTGGGGTGGGGGGGTAAGAATAATAACAGAATGTGTGACAGACATCATTGCCCTGTGTACATGTATGAATGCACAGATGGTGTGACTCTACTTTGTGCACAACTAGAGAAAGTATAGCTGTATTCCATTTGTGTTCAATGAATCAATAAGTAAATAAAAAATAAATTAAAAATAATAAATAAATAAATAATAAATAAATAAATAAATAATTAAAATTTTTCTCAAACAAACAAAAAATTCAAATTTGGCAAATGGGGGTAGGATGAAGGTTTGTTAATCTCTTCCAGAACATGAACACTGGAGGAAAGGAGGGGGGGATGATTTCAATTGGTCTTAAACAGATAAAAACAAGTCCTTATTTTTACGAAATGGGAAAATTATTAGGTTTAGAAAACCTGGAATAAAAGAAAAGTGAAAACGATTTCATTAAAATTGAAAAATAATATTGCCCCATGGAAGTATTATGAAGCTTCTTTGTTTTGTGTGGGACACCTTTTGAAAATAAAAATACATCTAGTGATGAAGAAAAATCCATATAGGAAAAAAAAAAAAAGAACCCATCAATGTTGTTTGAAAAGTAACATTTCACTTTGATTTTCTCCAACTCATGTTTCAAAACCTCAAGGAAAAAAAAGAGAGGGACGGGGGCAGAATGAGGATATGCTAGCTCATTCTCTGATTTTTAAGTCTTATCTATGTGCACAGAGCTTATTAAAGAATCCAGAATAAACAACAGGAAAAAGAGCATTCTGCCAAGCTCTTCAGAAGGAGCAGAATGAATTCCACAGAATACAGAAGTTCTGAGGTAAAAGATGGGTTAACATTTTCAGATCTGTGCAACAAACAGGCATTTATAAAATTACCACAGTTTTTGTTATCTTAACTTTGGGTAAATATCTTGCCTATTAGATGGGAATTACATTAAGGCTCACCTACCAGGGTATTGGGCACACTGGATAAAGGAATGATTTAGCAGAGACACCCTCTGATGGTTGAATTTATGTCCCTGCACTTGGAAATATCTGTAGCTATAAATTTTTAATGATAAAGGAAAAAAGAAAAACTTTGTTTGACTGAACACATTCTCTTTTTCCCTTTGATAAAATTATACTCATTTAATTAAGTGTATTGAAAAATAGGATTCAATATGTGTGTCACTTAGGCAACAAACCAAAGATAAAAGTATGTGATAGATGAAATTCAATTTTAGTCACAACTTAACTATCCAAAAGCTGTGCAAATTTGGAAATAAAGTACTTATCCTGTAGTACTCTCAAACATTTCCACTTATGTTGTCCTGGTTTTCCAAGGCAATAAGTATTTTTAAAATACTTTTCTTTTTAAGAACACAGAAGAGGGCAGAAAAATGTGTCTTGGCACAGTAATAGATGCTTCAGAAACACATGGGATCACACTCACAGGTGGGAAGAAATGAAATATTGCAATGGAATATGACAAACCATTCATTCTGCTTTGTACATTAAGTGTAGGGAAAGACCTTGGCAGCAGTAGGATTCTGCTGAGGCACATGAAAATGTCATGTCAGTGACAGGATACTCAAAAAGATTTTGAGAGATGCACCTTTTCCAAAAGATGCGAGATTTTAATTTGAGAAAAAAGCATAATAGAAAGCAACATCAAAATAAGTACATGAAAGATCAAATCATAGATTAAAGACAAAATGTGAGATGTCTACATTGTGTGTAGCATGACATACATATCAAATCAAATATAAACAATAGCTTAGATTTACATGTGTATTAGTATTTTAGTATGCATATTCATTGATATACATATGAGTGATGAGAAACATCACACTTTAGAGTTTCATATATATGATTTAATATACATTTACATATGTGTGACTGAGTATAAATTATGTACTGTGTATATTAATATATAATATGGATATATTTATTTAGTTTTTCTAATCAATTAAAGGGGAAATATACTCACAGAAGGATTCCCCGTCCTTCATTTACATTTACATATGCCTCAAAATCCAAGAAAAAAGTGAATTTCTCCTAAAAAGAGAGAGCATTTTTTTTTATCCAGTGCTGATGATTAAACTGAGGCCCTTGCACATACTATGCATGGTAGGCAAGCTCTCTACCACTGAGCTATATTCCCAGCCCAAAAGCTAATCTCTAAACAATGAAACTCAACTGTAAATAACACTATTACATGAAAATCCAAATTTTCTTAAAATAATAACATGGTGAATTTTTAATTTATTATCAGAATAATGAAACTGTTCCTGCTCATAAAACTTCTTATAATATGTGTGATTTAAAATATTGGATTTATGAGAAATATAGCAAGCATGAGCACTGCAAACAAAAATAGAAAATAAAGAAGTATATTTACACATAGCTCACAAAATGAAATACATATCTGTAATTAATATCTATATAACCTAGTAATTTATGAGCTAATAATCATGCTCCCCAGCTGAATGACTCATTAACTGGTTATATTAGGCCCCAAGAGAACATTTTTGCCCTTCTCATTCAATGTTCCTTGCTTGATTCTCTCCCTACATTTAAAACATTTCTCATTTTAGTTTAGCTTCAAAAATACAAGTGTTCTTAAAATTCAGTAATTCACTCATTTCTCCATTCCTTTATTGCATAATTCATTCAATATTGAGCATCTACTAAGTTCTAAGACACTGGAAAAGGAGGAAGAGGAAGAGGAAGACAGGACTTTATAGAAGAGAAAGAGGAAGAGAAATAGGAGAGAAGCAGGAAGATAACTTTCTTTATTCCCAGGGAGCTACAAACAAGCCCTTAGCATTCCCTCTTATTTATTGTCTTTTT
The DNA here is from genome assembly GCA_020662805.1 of Glaucomys volans. Taxonomy (NCBI): domain Eukaryota; kingdom Metazoa; phylum Chordata; class Mammalia; order Rodentia; family Sciuridae; genus Glaucomys; species Glaucomys volans. The sequence goes on from JAJEJO010054051.1 coordinate 52,552, forward strand.
CTCTTATGTTAGTTCTCTCGTCAATCTTACATCTCTTCTTTCTATGCAAAACAGTCTTTTATTTATTTCCCCAATTCTGAAAATTCTCTGAGCTCTTACCCATTACTTCTGAAGGCTGAACCACCCCCACTGAATGGCTTATTAACTTCTTGAATTTGTCCCCAGTGGAATATCTTCCCCCTTTTCTTCTCATTCCTTTATGCTTTCTCACCCTGACTTGGCTATTCTCTCAGTTACCCAAGTCCAGATCTCACATCTGTCAATAACTTTTCATTTCCTTCTTCATCTTATAAGGATTCACTGTCAAATAATATCTACCCTACTAATACTACATTCACTCCCATTTGTTTTCCTCCATTTCCATTATCTCAGTTTAATTATCTTATGACTAGCCTGGATTATTAGAATAGCTCCATAGTCAATTTTCTTTCTTCTTACCTCTTTACTTTTGGCCAATATATAATGTGCCAGATATTATCCTCAAAATATTACTTCTATATTTTGGTATATTTTATTATTTGCCTCTAAAATCTTCAGTGCCTTAGTTTATGTGATGATTAAATTAGATAATGCATGTGAATTGCTGAGCAGGGTGGTTATGACAAAGTAAGTACTCTATTATAATTAAGTATTATGTCATTGCCTGCAAAAAAATTGTCAAATTATCTGGCTCTTCACTTAGCCAAAAAAAAAAAAAAAAAGAATGCCTATATTACACAGTAGTTAAGAGCTCTCAAGCACTACTTTCTAGATTTCAATCTATGGATTGCAAAATGTTACCCTTGAGAAAGTCACTTAACCTCATTGAGCCTCCATATCATGATCTACATAATTATGATGATAATATTAGCACCTATCTCAGAACGTTATTGTGATGATTAAATAATTGATGCATCCAAAGTGAGTATAGGGTGAATGTTAAATATTTTATTAATGTGAAATATTATTAATAGCTGTTCAGATCCTTCAATAGTACTTCTCCAACTAATTCATCAAGCTTATTTCCCACTTTTCTTGTTCATAAACCTTATGCTCCATCCCACCTGAGCCACTTTCTATTTATTGTAACTACTCTCTGTTTTCCAGTTATGTGTTCTGTCCTGTTGTGGCTGAGATCTGCAACATCCCCAAAAGGCTCATTTGTTGATGGCTTGGTCCCCATCAAGCAGTATTCAGAGGTTGAATTCTTGGGAAATGATTGGTTTATGAAAGCTCTGATCTTCTCAGTAAATTGGTCCATGGATTAGTGATCTAATAAGCTTTTTCATTCCTATGAGCAAAAGACCTGAGAAGAAAAATTTTAGAGGGGGAAATGTTTATTTTGGAGCTCATAGTCTCAGAGGTCTCAATCCATAGATGACTGACCTCATCTCTCTGTGCCTAAGGTAAAGCAGCACATCATGGTGCCAGGGTGTGTTGGAAGAAAGTAGCTCAGGACATGACAACCCAGAAGCAGAGAGAGAGGTGTCCTCACCACAAACCCAACGTATACCAAAGGTATGTCCCAGTAATCTGCCTCCTCCAACCACACCCTACTTGCCTGCAGTTACCATCTAGTTAATCCTTATCAGTGGATTAATGCACTGATTAGGCTAAGGCTCTCATAACCCAATCATTTCACCCCTTAATGTTCTTGTATTGTCTCACACACTAACTTTTGAGGTAGACCTAATATCTACCATAATGTTCTGCCTTGAAGCCAGGTAATCATAAACTAAAGGCTCTGAAATTGAGGCAAAATAGATTTTTCCTCCTCTAACTTATTTTTCTTAGTTATTTTGTCCCAGCAAATACTAATACAAAGCTAATATCTATTAGAAATATCTAATATCTGATTAAAAAGCTAATTTCTTCTAGATGGAAGTTTCTTTTTCGTATTTATATACCTAAACAGTCTTTCACATAAGAATTAAATGAATATTTGCAGAAAGAAGAGTATACCTTCATATACTTCACTCAGTTATGGTACTTCTAAACACTTAAATCTTGAATTGATTTATATGTAATGTTATGGTTTGGATGTGAGGTGTCCCCCAAGAGCTCATGTGTTAGACAATGCAAGAAGGTTCAGAGGAGAAATGATTGGGTTGTGAGAGTCTTAACCCAATTAGTGAATGAATTCCATGATAGGGATAAACTGAGTGGTAATTGAACTGGTAGGGTGTGATGGGAGGAGGTGGGAATTGGGAGTGTGGCTTTGGGGTATATATTTGTATCTGGCAAGTGGAGACCTCTCTTTCTGCCTTCTGATCATCACGTGAGCTGCTTTCCTTCACCGCAGTCTTCCAACAGGATGTTCTGCCTCACCTGGAGGAATGGAGACAGCTGTCTGTGAACTGAGACCTCTGAAACCGTGAGCCCTTAAATAAACTTTTCCTCCTCTGTAATTACTCTGGTTGGGTCTTTTAGACACAGCAGTGAAAAAGCTGACTGAAATGTGGTAATAATCAGATACAGAGTGAATGTATAATCTATCATTTTCCCTCTTGAAAATTTTCTTCATCATTTGTTTATGAATAAACAATAACATTTATTTATGAATTAGGTAAATGTTGCACATTGCTCATAAAAAAAGCTTCAGATCAGGCATCTGTGTCTTTGTGTGGTATCTTTCCTCTTATTAGGAGGACATCGCTCACATTGCATTAGTAACTATAATAATGACCTCATTTTAACTTGATTATGTTTGCAAAGATCCTATTCCCAAAGAAAACCTCATTCCCAAAATACCAGGGTGAGGAGTTCAACGTATGTTTGTGGGAACTCATAACTATGGTAAACTCAAGTTTAGCTTAATGAAGGAATACTTTAAAATTTTTCATAGATGTTAAAACCATGAAGATCAGGGATTACTGAAGGTTTAACCTGAAGAGTTCTTTGTGCAGCTGGAAAATGCTTTCTGCTCACACACCTGTCTCTGCTGTGTATCAGGAGATCTCTAAAGCCAAGGATATTGCAGTTCGTTGGTGCCAATACGTAACCTACATGGTGTTTAGATGAGCCTGGCAAGAGGTAAGAAATTACCTCATAGTTTAAAAAATATTAGACACTTCTAGTGTGTACTAAGTTAAGGTAGCAACAGAGGGAAGAGGAAACAAATGTTCTCACCAAAACCTGTTATCAGTGTGCTGTAGCAGCCACTTGTTAGTCAAAGGGCTGGGCAGAGTTACTTCAGTACTATCTTAGTATGTGATCACTCTAATATATGAATTAAGCATGATTTCTTTAAAATCTGTCCTATAATCCTTGCAAGAAAACTGTTTTAGTTATTTAGATTTTACCATGACTCCTTCAGAATAATTTAGAACCAGCTGGAATTTCAGAATAGCTCTTCAAAATAATAACCCTTCTGGTATAATGACTTGGAGTAGCCCCATGGTACTTACACAATAAATTTGTCTGCGGGTCTTTACATTATGCTGGTAGCACAGATGAAAGGAGAGAAGAAGGAAGAAATGATATATCAATGACATTAAGAGGTCATTAACAGTCTTTTTTTTATTATGTTGCTAACACAGAATTATTCAAACTGAGACCACATGGGGTTGCTTGACCATAATGTTCTACAAGTATCCCACTAAACCATTACAGGTCAGTTGGATTGAAGGCCAAAAGTAGCCCTAGTTGTACATTGATATCAGTCCTTCTAGTTGTATTTTTATTTGAAAACTTAACAGATATTTAAAGTCCCCCTGGTTTCATTATCATCTGTGAACCTAAAAACAGATGTGTCCAAGCTACCCTTCCTGTGATAAAGTATGCTGGTGTCCACTGAGTTGGCAGAGGTGCATCTTCTAGGGTTATAGTTCCTGGACTCAAGACCATCCATCACACTGTGTCAAGAGAGTTGGTAGGTGAACAACTGTTTCCCATGTATCATTTCATATGCTTTGTTTACAGAAATTCATCTCGATGGTGTTCTCCACGTCTAATTGCAACTGTAGAACATAACCTCCTATACAAGCATTTGGTGATGTAATTACCCATTTTCATTTAAATACCACATAACTGTGTGCCAGAGAACGGATTGATATGAGGGCCCCATTGCATTGTCTTCTTTCTTCTCTGATTCTGTTCTTGGTGCCAGAAAAATGGATTCCTTGAACTTTAAAAGAAAAAGCAGATTTAGTGGATGGTGGTTTATAGAGTCAGAGAGCAGGATTAGACTAGTGTCTAATTTCAGTACCTCTGATTCACCACATATGCTTATTTAGAACCACATAATGTTGCTTCATTATTTAAAATAAATGTACTACATTTTTCTTAGAAATTATTTGAAGATGCAACTTGGGTTTTTCAAAATGACATTTCAAGCAATTAGTAAATTAGGAGATCCGAGATGACAGATTAGAGGAAGTCTGCATTCCCAGTTGCTCTGTGGCTTGAGATTCAAGTAGTGGGAATACTGCTTCTCAGTAGGGGGGTGAGAGTAGGATTCCACCAAAGGTCAACACTGGACAGTCAGAGTATCTTAGAGACTCAGAAATAAGGAACAAAGAGTACACTACAGCTGAGCTGGTTGTGGCAGAGGCAGCAGTGGCAGCACAGGTTCACCACAACAGGGAAGGAGAACTCAGAGAAACACTATGGACAGATTTGGTACAGAAAAACCTAAGATCAGAAAAGTAGCTGGGATTTAGCTAATCCAGAGGCTGCCCTGTACTTGAAGTGCTCTATGCTTCTCAGCTGGCCATGGAGAGTGGGACAGGAGCCATCTTGAGGCAGCCATGCTGTAGTTGCTGCTATAGGAACCGGGAGATCGTAGCAAATAATGCCACACTGTCCCAGCAAGACTAGGGTATACCTAGGAAAACATGAAATCAAACAGGCACAGAAAAGATTGTACCCTTGGGGATTCAAGTCAAAAAAGTGAAGGGGAGCCAAGCTCACATTTTCTTCGAGTCTGTCAGCTCATATGACCAGCTGAAGTGGGTCAAGAATCTGAACAGGCAAGTATGAATACACCCACGACTAAACCTGGGAAGGCTGTGTTCCTGAGCAGACAAATGTGTAGAGGACTGACTCTCCTGACCCCCAAGTAGAATCCTTGGGAGTTGCCTGAGATCCAGCCTTCTAACAGAGATTGGCAACTGCCAGGCCCCAGGGATGTGTTGATCAAATCCCTCCAGAACTAACAGCAGAACAGATACCCCAAAGGCCTGATTAGATGTAAGCCCCAGCCTTCAAAACTCCTCCTACAGAATTCTGTAGCAACCCCACCCTGGGGGTGTATAAATTTGGTCTGAACAGATAAAACTCTAGCTGACAGTACTTATTTCATCAAAAGGCAAGATGACCATTATTAAAATCAGTTTCTGTCTTAGCCATTCCAACTGGCAGATTGGCGAGCAACACAAAAAGAGGAAGGGGTTAACAGCCCCAACCCTTGCCTACTCTTACTGTCTTTCCTGCCACTCCCCAATCCCCACAGCCCAAGAACAAACAGAAAAAGAGTTGGGTATAGACAGTGACCATCAATTCTCATTGGCTGATTTGGTCACCTCAGTGAAGACCGTTCATTTTTATCAAGAATCGTTGTGTGTACTTTATCACTGTGTCAATTGGTTCATGGTCATATGTACATGTTCATCTTTGTTTCTTTTTCTCCATTTTTAGGATTTTTGAATACAGCTATTTTTCCTTATTTTGTTTTTTAAGGGTTAGGATTTTTGGTTTGTATATTTTGGTTTGGTTTGGTTTTCATTTGTGTCTTTCTCTATCTTTCTCTCTTTTCTTCTTCTGCTAACAAATTCTCCTGATCCCATTTTCTCTCTCCCTTTCTCATATTTTTAGCCTCCTTCTTATCACCTTCTACATTCTCTCTGTTCACTTTTTGATCAATGTAAACTCTTTTCTAGCTTCCTGTCACATTTTCTTTTCCCTTAATTAACTTTATTTTTACCATATTTTAGAACTAATTGGTTTATAAAACTTCTGCCCCCACCATTCAAACTGTTGCAGTTTTATGCTGTAGAGGACATAGTTGACACCTGTTGTTTGCTTTAATGCCAAATTTAGTTTATGATTGCTTATTGATTTGGGGCTATTGGCAATTGCTAATCCCAGTATTTCTGTTTTTTTTGTGGCAAATAACATCATATATGTCATAGTGACAAGCAGGTATTTATTTTAATGCTGTATATGATTTGCATTGATTGTTGCTACTATTTGTTTCCTCTTACTCTGTGAGGAGTTGGGAACTTACAGGGACATTACAAGTTCATAGGGTAGAGACTCTGTTTCTGAACTAAACTAAAAGCGCACCTTGTTCCACACACAATTTAGCTATACTTTCATGTAAAGAATAGAAGAGGCAAAAACCTAAACTAATGAATAGGCCCCAAGTGTAAATGGCTAGGGGTGGCCCTCAGTTCCTACTCATGGGCATTCACTGTTACAGCAAAATCAGAGACTTACCACAAAGTTTTGGACACCACACCTATAAGGAGATATAAATCTAGGTCACTACAGAACATTTTGACAAGACTATGCTGTAAAAAGGGCCACACAAAAGAGTGGAAGAGGAATTCCTCCCAACAGATGTATAAAACTCAGCACAGGACTACAAGAACTAAGAAAAACAAAGTAAGATGACACCTCCTAAAGTTCATAATTCATCATCAACTGACCTCAAAGATATTGAAGTGGATGAAATGTCAGATAAAGAATTCAAAAGAATGATTATAAAAATGATCCATGAATTCCAAGATGACACAGAAAAGCTTAGCAATGAAACCATTGACAGATGAATGCATAAAGAAATTGTGGTGTTTATACACGAGGAAATATTACTCAGCTGTAGAGAAGAATGTCTTTATGACATCTACTGATAAATGGATGATTCTGGAGACTATCATGCTATGTGTAATAAGCCAATGCCATAAAAACCAAATTTTTTGAATTTTTTTGCTGATTTGTGAAAGCTAAACCACAATAAAGAAGGAAGGGAAAGAAAAAAAGTCCAGTAGATTAGACAAAAGGGAATGGAAGGCAGGGAAGTGGGAAAAGAATAATAAAGACAGGAGAAAAAGTTTAACATAATTTTCCTATATACACATATAAAATTACCTAAGTGAACCCCACCATCAAACCCACTCACAAGAATGGTGTCCTAAATAGAATAAGGGATAGCCTATGCTTGTATCATTTTATCAAAATGGATTCTACTGTCATATGTAAATAAGAACCAATAAAATATTCCTAGGGGCAAGATGACAGAATAGAGGAATCACTTCCCTAGTGGCTTCATGGCATGAACTAAGAAAAGCAGTCAGGCAGCTTTTCAACAAGGTGGGTGAATGATCAAGAATTAGGGGGGACTTTACTGGAATTCAATACTGGATACTCAAAACACATCAGGGACTTAGGAGATCTATATATAATAAAATAAAGGGGAATGATCCCCTGCCCTATAGCCATGGCGACAGCTAGAGGCACAAACAAGAGAAGTCCCTACTTGAATGCAGTAAAGCAATAAAGGAAATAAAGGAAACCACATTCTCAGGAACACTGAGGAATATCAGGGGTTGGAAAGCTTAGAGATCAGAGATAGTGCTAGAAAAAAATCAGTGAGCTGTGCTGCACAGTGTACATGTATGGAAGGGAAGCCCACATCTCTCTTGGCAGCATGCACAAAGGACAGTGGAAAGAACCATTTTGCAGCCCTGGGGCAGGGGCCAGCAGCTGGACGAGCCAATTACTGGCAGGCATAAGTCTGGCCTGAAAAACAAGGTGGGCAAACCCACAGTGCATGATAGAGAGTGTGCCTAAGGGGCCAGAAGAAAATCAAGCATGGAGAGATGATTACACAGGGGAATACTGGTCACAGAAACCCACCTAGCTTCCCCCTACCCCTCCAATCTGGCCACTTGCAGGACTGGCTGGTAAAGAAGTGCCTGATCAGGAATTTGAAAGGGTAGGGACAGCATATATGGAGACCAGAGACTGAATCAGAGCTCAGGATCATGGGGTCCACAGATGAAGTAGTGGGCTAAGAACAGGCTCCTACACCACACAAGTGGACTCTAAATAAGATTCCTGGGTTGCAGTCTTACAACATGGACTGGCAGCTTCTGGACCTTGGAGGTGCATTGAGTTGTAATCTCCAAACTAACTGACACCCAGCAAAAAGAACGGAGCAAACCTAAGCCTACACCTGGCCTCCAGGAGTTCTGGCTCCAGGACTAAACCTCTCACCCTAGTAACCCCAAAAATCCTGAGAGTGGAGCTAACATCAAACTTCAGACAACCCCACCTAACTGTTGAGAAGATGATATGAGAAACTGCTGAACTCAAAGGAAACAATTACTGAATTTTTCATTGAGATCCTTTTGTTTTTATTTTCTCTTTCACATTTCTACAATTTTTGAAACCAAGAATTTTTCATGCATCAGTTTATTGAGGACTGGGAGCTCTGAATATTCTATTAGAGTTTTGTTGTATATTCTTTTATTTTTACTTTTTTCTATTTGTATTTTTTTCTTTTTTATTAATTTTTACATTTTATATATTTTTCCTCTCACTTATATTTCCCTGGAGTGTTTCTCCCTTTTCTCCTGCTAATAGCCAACCTCTATTAATTCCTCTTTTGCTCTTCCTAGAATTTTTTATTTATGTCTTCTCTCTTCCTTCCTCATAAATATCACATCCTACACAACTTCTATTCTTTTGTTTACCATTTGAAATTGTAAATGCTTTAGCAAACTTACCATTTACATTGTAGACAATAATTGAACACATCTTTCTGTTTACTGAGAAAAACTGTACGTGTTTTAATAGGAGCTTTGGTTTAAGGTTGTATATTGTTTGCATTGGTTACTGTTATTACTTGCCTTGCCCTTAAAGGCAAGTACTGGAAACCTTCAGGGACACTATAAGACTACAAGGCAGAAACTCCACTGCCTCACATCCACACTGCTATATGAAACATGAAAGCACAAGGGAAAAAATTGCCCCAAACAAACCAAGATGCTCCAATAATAGAATCCATAGAAACCACCGTATAAGAAATGTCAGAGGAGTTTAGAATATACATAGTTAAACTGATCTGGGACGAAAAGGACTGTTTAAGGAGTGAAATCAGAGATAAAATTCAGGACATGAACGATCACTTCAATATGGAGAGAGAGAGATTCTGAAAAAAAATCAAGCAGAGATCTTCAAAATGAATGAAGCAATACACCAAATTAAAAATTCAATGGAAAGCATCACCAATAGACTAGACCACTTGGAAGACAGAACCTCAAGCAATGAAGAAAAAACATGTAATTTTGAACATAGAGTTGACCACACAGAGAAGATGGTAAAAAACCATGTACAGAACTTCCAAGAATTATGGGATAACATGAAAAGACCAAATTTAAGATTTATCGGGATAGACGAAGGAGCAGAGATACAAAAAATAAAAAAAGGAATTCATAATCTTATCAATGAAATAATATCAGAAAATTTCCAAAACTTAAAGAATGAAATGGAAAAATCCAATACAAGAGGCTTACAGGACCCTAAATGTAACAAAATTACAACAAACCCACATCAAGGCACATTATAATGAAAAGACCTAACATACAGAAAAAAGAATTTTAAAGGTAGCAAGAGAAAAATATTAGATGATGTATGGGAGAAAACAATTCAGATCTCAGCTGATGTCTCAACCTGTACTCTCAAAGCTAGGAGGTCCTGGAATAATATAATATATGTAAAGACAAGAGATGCCAAGCAAAATTTCTATATTCAGCAAAGTTAAGCCTCAGATTTGAAGATGAACTAAAAACCTTCCATGATAGATAAAAGTTAAAAGAATTTGCAACTAGAAAGTGAACTACAGAACATTCTCAACAAAATACTCCATCACGATGAAATACAGAAAAAAAATTGGAAGCCAGTAAAGGGAGAAATTAAACTAAAGGAATAGTCAATCAAATGAGAAACTAAGTCAAATTAAAAACCAGAAATAAACCAAAATGACTGGGAATACAAATAATATCTCAATCATAACCTTGAATGTTAATGACCTAAACTCATCAATCAAAAGACAGAGTGGCAGATGGAAATAAAAAACAAGTCCTAACAATATGCTGTCTCTAAGAGACTCACCTCATAGGCAAAAACATTCACAGCATGAAGGTGAAAGATTGGGGAAAAAAAAAATCACTCACATAGATGGTGTAAAGAAGCAGGGGTTTCTATGCTCATATCAGATAAAGTGGACTTCAAGCCAAAGTTAATCAGAAGGGGCAAAGAAGGACATTTCATACTGCTTAAGGGAATTCTACATCAACAAAACATAACAATCATAAATATTTATGCCCCAAACAATGGAGCATCTATGTATACCAAAAAACCTTTCAAGAATCAAATAGACCACAAAGCAGCACTACTGGGTGACATTAACACACCTCTCTCACTACTAGACAGATCCAAACAAAAACTAAACAAAGAAACTATAGTACTAAATGATAATCAGTATTTTGACTTAACAAACACATGTAGAATATTTCATCCATCAATGAACAAATACACTTTCTTCTCAGCAGCACATGGATCCTTCTCTAAAATAGACGATATCTTATGCCACAAAGCAACTCTTAGAAAATACAAAAAAGTAGAGGTAATACCCTGAGTCATTTCAAATCATAATGGAATGAATTAGACATCAATGATAAAATAAAATAGAAGATCCTCTAACACCACTGAAGGATGAATGAATAACAGAAGAAATCAGGGATGAAATAAAAAAAATACTTAGAAGTAAATGAGAATAGTGATACAACATATCAAAATCTCAGGGATACAATGAAGGTGCTGCTAAGAGGAAAGTTCATTCCATTGGCCTCATTCTTTAAGGAAAAAAAGTCAACAAATAAATGCTCTAATATTACATTATAAAGCCCTGGAAAAAGAACAAAAAACACTAAAATCAGTAGAAGACAGAAGATAATTAATATCAGAGCTGAAATCAATCAAATTGAAAACAAAAACAATTCAAAAATTTGACAAAACAAAAAGTTGGTACTTTGGAAAAATACATAAAATTAATAAACCCTTAACCACATTAATGAAGAGAAAGAGAGAGAACTCCAATTACTAAAATTCATGATGAAGAAGGAAATATCACCACAGACACTTGCAGGGACCCATCCATTACTTGTATGAAAACCCAGCGAGATTCAAGCCATTAACCAGAAATGCCTGACCTCAGGAACTCACAGTCAGATAAGCACTGTTCAAGAACGCCTGAGACATGTGGTATCCTGCATTAGCTCACTGCTCAGGTTTGAGTGCAGGCAACAGAGATGGGAGTGACTGCTACAGCCAAATGGATTGCTTATCTTCACCCCTCATCTTGCTTTTTGTGAAGAAGATCCCACTGATCCCTTTGATCTGTACCACTCTAAATAAAGCAAGTGCAAGCTGCTTCTTTGTTAGAGCTAGATCCTTCTGGAGGACTCAATTGATCACACCCATTCTTCAAAAATATTATTTCCCTTTTGTCTTTATATCTGATATAAAGATATGTATGAATACACATATATCTTAGCTTTTATTCTGAAGCCAGCCCATCCCTCCGATGGGAACCCTTTCCCTTGCCCACATGAGATTTGAGTGACACTACTGAAATAAAGATAATTAGACAGACATCCTTACCATTACCCTATGTACATGTATGAGTACACGAATAGTATGAATCTACATCATGCACAACCATAACAACCATAGAAATGAAAAGTTGTACCTCAATTGTGTACAATGAATCAAAATGCAGTCTGTAAAAATTTAAAAAAGATAATTAGAAACTATTTTGAAAATTTTTACTCAAAAAGAAAATCTTGAAGACATCAACAAATTTCTAGAGACGTGACCTATCCAAACTGAATCAAGAGGACATACACAATTTAAATAGATCAATTTCAAGCAATGAAATAAAAGATGCTATCAAAACTTACCCATTAAGAAATGCCCAGGACACAAGGAATTCTCTTCTGAGTTCTACAAGACCTTCAGGGAAGAATTGACATCAATACTCCTCAAATTATTCCATGAAGTAGAAAAGGAGGGGACCTTCCAAACTTATTCAATGAGGCTACTATCACCCTGATACCAAATCCATACAAAGACACATAAAAGAACGAATACTTCAGACCAATATCCCTGATGAACATTGAAGCAAAAATTATCAAAAAAATTCTGACAAATCATATATAAAAACAGATTTAAAAGATAGTGCACCACAATCAAATGGGGTTCATCCCAGGGATGCAAGGTCCATTCGACATATAAAAATCAAAAATGTAATTCATCATATCAATAGACTTGAAAACAAGAATCTATGATCATCTCAATAGATACACAAAAAGCATTTGACAAAATACAGCATCTGTCCTATTCAAAATAATAGAAAAACTAGAGGTATTAGTAAAATACCTCAACATTATAAAAGCTATAGATGCTAACCCTAAGGATAAAATCACTCTAAATGGAGAAAAATTGAAAGCATTTCCTCTAAGAACTAGAACTAGACAAGGATGCCCTCTTTACCACTTTTATTCAACATTGTCCTTGAAACTTTAGCCAGGGCAATTAGACAGAAGAAAGAAATTAAAGGGATATGAATAGGAAAAGAAGAAATCATACCATCACTATTAGCTTGCACTTGCCAATAACCTGATTGCATATTAAGAAGACCCAAAATATTTCACCAGGAAACTTCTAGAATAAATGAATTCAGCAAAGTAGCAGGATATAAAATTAATACCCATAAAGCAAATGCATTCCTATTCATCAGTGATGAATCCTCTGAAAAAGAAATGAGGAAAGCTACCCCATTCACAATAACTTTGAAGAAAATTGGGGAATCAATCTAACAAAAGAGGCAAACCTCTACAATGAAAATAGAAAACACTAAGGAAAAAAATTGAAGAAGACCTTAAAAGATGGAAAGATCTCCCATGCTCCTGGACAGGCAGAATTAACCTTGTAACAATGTCCGCACTATTAAAAGTTTTATACAGATTTAATGCAATTCCTAATAAAATTCCAATGACATTCTTTGGAGAAACAGAAAAAATGATCATGTAATTCATTTTGAAAAATAAGAAACCCAGAATAGCCAAAGCAATCTGTAACAAGAAAAGTGAAGGAGGAGGCATCACAATACTAGACTTAAATTATAGTTCAGAGCTATAGTAACAAATGTGGCATGGTTTGGCACCATGACAGACACCTAGACCAGTGGTACAGAATTGAAGACACATAGACAAATCCACATAAATACAATTATCTCACACTAGACAAAGACACCAAGAACATACATTGGAGAAAAAAATAGCCTCTTCAACAAATGGTGCTAGGAAAACTGGAAATCCATATGTAGCAAAATTAAATTAAGACCCTATCTCTTACCCTGAACAAAACTCAACTCAAAGTGGATCATGGACTTAGGCACTAGAACAGAGACCCTGCACCAAATAGAAGAAAAAGTAGGCTCAAATCTACATCATGTCGACTTAGTAACTGATTTCCTTAACAAGATTCAAAGTGCAAGAAATAAACTCAAGAATCAATAAATGGTATGGTGTCAAACTAAAACAGCTTCTTCACAGCCGAGGAAACAATCAAGAATGAGAAAAGAGAGCCTACAGAATACGAGAAATTTTTTTTTTTTTGAGGTTGTAAACATCCTCCTCTGCTCCCAAGGGCAGAAGATAGGACTGGAGTAATTAGAAGAGGGGCCTGCCAGATCTCTGTGGGAACACTACCTCTGAAACACCTCAGTCAAGGAGGCAAGCATGGATCTCTTCATGTTCTTAAGTATTAAGTCTGGCCACTGGCCAATGCAGCATCCTGATTTGAAGGGACTTTCTGATTCAGGTATATTAAGAAGCAGGGTCCTCAGGAGAAAATCTTTACAACCTGCACCTCAGATAGAGTATGAATCTCCAGAATCTAGGAAGAACTAAAAAAATTAACATAAAAATATATATATAACCCAATCAATAAATGGGCTAAGGAACTGAACAGAAACTTCAAATAAATACAATCAGTCAACAAATATATGAAAAAATATTCAACATCTCTAGCAATTAGATAAATACAAATCAATACTACTCTATGATTTCATCTCACTCCAGTTAGAATGGCAATTACCAAGAATACAAGCAATAATAACTGTTGGCAAGGATGTTGGGGAAAAGAAGAACTAAAAAAACACACACACCAAAAAAAAACTCAAATAACACAATCAATAGATGGGCAAAAGAACTGAACAGACACTTCACAGAACAAATCAATCAATCAACAAATATATGAACAAATGTTCAACATCTCTGGCAATTAGAGAAATACAAATTAAAACTACACTGAAATTTCATCTCACTCCAGTCAGAATGGCAATTATCAAGAACACAAGCAACAAAAATGGTGACAAGGATGTGGGGAAAAAGGTGCACTCACACATTGCTGGTAGGAGTCCAAATTGGTGCAACCACTATGGAAAGCAGTATAGAGATTCCTCAGAAAACTTGGAATGGAATCACCATTTGACCCAGCTATCCCTCTCCTTGGTTTATACCCAAAGGACTTAAAATCAGCATACTACATACACAGGCACATCAGTGTTTATAGCAGCTTAATTCACAATAACTAAACTATGGAACCAACCTAGAGCCCTATAACAGATGGATGGATACCTGTGGTATAAATACACAATGGAATATTACTGAGCATAAGCAATGAAATTATGGTATTTGCCAGTAAATTATGGTATTTGCCAGTAAATGCCAGATGGAGTTGGAGAGTATCATGCCAAGTCAACTAAGCCAATCCCAAAGAACTAAAAGCCAAATATTTTCTGTGCTACACAGAGGCTAATTCTCAAAAAGATGGGGGGGTATGGAAAACAGAGGTACTTGGGATGTGACAGAGGGGAGTGAGGGGAGGGTAGAGGGTTTTGTGGCACAAGGGATAGTAATATGGATGAGGCATTATTACCCTATATGCATATATGATTACATAGCTGATGTAATTCTATATCATGTACAACCAGAAGAATGAAAAGTTATACTCCATATGTGATATGTCAAAATGCATTCTATTTTCATGTATAACTAATTTGAACAAATAAGAAAAATAAAATGTAAGAAAGAACCAATAAAACAACATAAATCTGGGTATGGTGGCACATGCCTGGAATCCCAGAGGCTTGGGAGGTTGAGGCAGCAAGATTGCAACTTCAAAGCCAGTCTCAGCAAAAGGAAGGTTCTAAGCAACTCAGTGAGACCCTGTCTTTAATCAAATACAAAATAGGACTGGAGAATGTGGCTTAGTGGTCAAGTGCCCCTGAGTTCAATTCCTGGTACACTAAAAGAAAGAAAAATAAATAAACGAAATAAGATAAGAAGGCAATTGCAGGATATGTATGAGAATTTTTACAAGGAGATAGAGATATTAAAAAGAAACCAAACAGAAATCTTGGAAATGAATGACCCAATGAATCAAATAAGATATTTAGTTGAAAGTTCTCTAGTAGAGTACATCACGCTGGAGACATCCTTGAACATTCCTACAGTATTTTAAAAAAAGGAAATAAGTAACCATGATCACGACTTACATAGATATTGAGACAACATTCATTAGAATTAAGGCAGATTCTGAGATGCAGGCATTGAAATTGATAACTTCTTTAGGAAAATAACAGAAAAATTTCCAAACATTCAGAATTGAGATGGACATCCATGTATAGGACACATTCAGAACCCCAAATAGATATGATCAAAAAAGAACCTCTCTGTGACAGCTTATAATTGAAATGCCAAACATGCAGAAAATGGATAGAAATTTAAAAACCTCAGAAGAAAATATCAGGTCACATTTAGAGGCAAGCCAATCAGAATCACTTTTGATTTCTCAGCAAAACTCTCAGACTCAGGAGGGGTTCGGATTATGTATTCTGAGTCCTGACAGATAATAATTGTCAACCAAGATTGCTATATCCAACAAAACTATCCTTTAAATTGTACAGAAAATAAAATCCTTCCTAGATAAGCAGAAACTAAAAGATTTTATGACTACTAAGCCAGCATGGCAGGACTTGCTTAAAGAAATATGCCACTCAGATTAAAAACATACCCTAGATCTTACAAATGAACAAATCTCATTTGAAGTGTAGCTAAGTAAATGAGAAACAGGACCAAATTAAACAATATAAATAAATCACAAATACAGAAATTAATAAACATCTCTCTATAATAACATTGAACGTACATGATCTCCACTCTCCAATTAAAAGTTATAGGCTGGCAGAACAGATTTTAAAATGAAACCCAACTATGTTGTTTGCAAGAGATGCACCCTACAGGCAAAAATAGCCACAGGTTAAAGGTGAAAAGATGATAATTGATATACCTTACAAATGGAGCCCCTAAAGAAGCAGGACTGCCTACTCTCATATCTGACAAAGCAGACTTCAAATCAAAATTAATCAGAAGACAAAGAATGTCACTTCATATTGGTAAAGGGGGTTATTCAACAAGAAGGTATAATAAGAAATATTTATTCCCAAATATAGGCATGACTAATTACATAAAAGGGACACTACTCAAATGAAGCTTCTGATAGACCAAGTACGGTAATACTGGGCGATTTCAACACACATCTCTCACCATTTGATAGGTCATCCAGATATCAATGAGGTAGAGACTCTTTGGAACTGAAAAGTATCATACACTGAATGGACTTAACAGACATCTGTAGACAATTTTACCCAACAATAGCTAGATATACTTTCTTCTTAGAAGGTCATGAAACCTTCTCCAAACAAGACCATATTTTAGGCCACAAAGCAACTCTTAGTAAATAATTTTTTTAAAAAATTATATGATTCCTTGCATCTTATCAGATCAAGGAATAAAATTAGAAATCAATACCAATAAACACTACAGAAAATAAATACAGGGATGTTGAACAGTATGGTTTTGAATAATGAATGGGTGATAGAAGAAATCAAGGGAAAATTTTTAAAAATTCTTAGATTCAAATGAATAATAATATAACTTACCAGAAACTCCTGGACTCTATGAAGGTAGTTCTAAGAAGAAAGTTTATATCTGTGAGTGCCTACATAAGATAATCAAAAAGAGCCCAAATAAAAAACAATGATGCATATCAAGGTTCTTAAAAAAGAACAAACTAATTCCATTATCAGTAGAAGGAAGGAAATGATTAAGATCAGAGCTGAAGTCATGTAACTTTAATATAAGAAAATGATACCAAGGGTTGATGAAATAAAGAGTTGCTTTGAAAAGATAAATAAAATTGATAATCTCTTAATCAAATTAATCAAAAGAAAAAGAGAAAAGTCCCAAATCAATAAATTTAGAAATAAAAATGGAGTAATCACCACAGATATGACAGAAACTCAGCAGATCATTACAAACTTTTTTGAAAGCCTATACTCCAATAAATTTGAATATCTAGAAAAAAATTGGTACATTGCTAGATAAATAAAATCTGCCAAAATCAAATGAAAAGGACACAGAAAACTGAAACAGTTCAATAACCTGTAATAAGATAGAAAAAATGATAAAAAGGCTTCCAACAAAGAAAAACCCAGGACCAGGTAGATTCTTGGCTGAATTCTACCAACCCTTAAAAACAAAAAGCTAATGTCAATACTCCTTCAATTATTCTGTGAACTATAAAAGGATGGAAC
Organism: Glaucomys volans; assembly: GCA_020662805.1. NCBI lineage: Eukaryota > Metazoa > Chordata > Mammalia > Rodentia > Sciuridae > Glaucomys > Glaucomys volans. The sequence continues at coordinate 70,259 of JAJEJO010054051.1, forward strand.
ACTTCTAAATTCATTCTACAAAGTCACTATCACACTTATACCAAAATCAGATAAGAAAACTTACAGGCCAATATCCCTGATGAATTTAGTTGTAAAAATTCTTAATAAAATATTAAGTAATCATAGTCACCAACAGATTAAGATGATTATACACTACAACCAAGTTTGTTTTATTAAAGATAAGCAAAAATGGTTTAACATACACAAATCACTAAATGCAATTCATCACATAATAAAATTAAGGACAAAAATAACTTAGTCATCTCAATAGATGAAGAGATAACTTTTGACAAAATTCAGCATCCATTCATGATAAAAAACACCAAAGAAATTAGGAATTAAAGGAATGCCCTCAACATCCTAAGCCTATATATGAAAAACCCAAAGCCAACTTCACAGTAAATGGGAAAAAATTAAAGCATTTCCTTTAAAATCTGAAGTAGATGTCCATTGTCACCACGCCCATTTAATATAGTCTAAGAAATTCTAGCCAGTACAATTAGGTGAGAACAGTAAATAAATGAATAAAAATCAGAAAGAAAGAAGTTAAATTATCACTATTTATGGATGATATAGTCCTACACCTAAAAAATAAAAAATGAACTCTACCAAATATTGCTAAAACTAATAAACAAATTTAGCAAAGTAGCAAGTTTCAAAATCAGCATACAAAAATTAATAGCTTTTCTACAAACCAACAATGAATCTACTGAGAAATAAATCAGGAAAACAATTCCATTCACAATAGCCTCAAAAAATAAAATACCTAGGAATAAAGCTAACCAAGGAGGTGAAAGACCTCTACAATGAAAACTGCAGAACGCTAAAGAAAGACAGTGAAGAAGACCCCCAAAGATGAATGACCTCCCATGTTCATGGATATGCAGAATTAATATTATTAAAATAGCCGTACTACCAAAGGAAATATAGAGTTTCAATGCAATCTCCATCAAAATGCCAATTACATTCTTCACAGAACAAAAACAAACTGTTCTAAAATTCATTTGGAAGAATAAAAGCCCCGAATAGCCAAAGCAATTCTAAGCCAAAATGGCAATGCTGGAGGCATCATCTGACTTCAAATTATACTACAAAGCTATAGTTGCAAAAACGACATGGTACTGGCATTAAAATATACACACAGACTAATGATACAGAAAAGAAAACACATAGATAAACCCACACATCTACAGTCAAATGATTTTTGACAAAGATGCTAAAAATATAGACTGAAGAAAAGACAGCCTTTTTAATAAATGGTGCAGGCACAATTGATTATCCATATGTGGAAGAATGAAACTAGGCACTTACCTTTCACCCTACAAAAAAAAAAGAAAAAATCAACTCAACGTGGTTCAAAGATCTACCTAGAAATTAGAAATCATGCAACTCCTAGAAGAAAGCATAGGGACAACATTCCAACATACAGGCACAGGCAATGACTTTCTCAACAGGATCCCTAAAACTCAGGAAGTAATGCCAAGAGTTAATAAACATGCTGACATAAATTTAAATGCTTCTACAGGGCAAAGGAAACTAGTAGGAATTTGAAGAGACAATATGCAGAATTGGGAAAAATCTTTGCTAAGCTATTCTTCTGATAGAGGATTAATATGTAGAATATATTTTTAAAAACTTAAAAAAACAAAAAACTCAAAAAACTTAAATTTTAAAAGACCAAAAAAATCAAATAACCCAAAGAATAAACGGGCAAACGAATTAAATTCGTCTCAAATGAAGACGTTCAAATAGCCAACAAGTGTATGAAAAAACAACATCATTAGAAATTAGGGAAATGCAGATCAAAATTATAGTAATTATTTTATCTCATACCAGTCATAATGGCTGTCATCAAGAATACAAATAGTAAATGCCGGAAAGGATGTGAAAGAAAAAAAAAAAAAAAACTCTTACACTATTTGTGGGATTGTAAATTAGTACAACCACTACGGAAATCAGTGGGGAGGTTACTCAAAAGACTAAGCATGGAAACATGATATGACCCAGCCACAGCACTCCTTAGTACTTATCCTAAATAATTAAAGTCATTCACTATAGTGATACATGCATACCCATGTTTATAGCAGTACTATTCACAATACCCAAACTATGGAACAGATGAATGGATAAAGAAAAATGTGGCATATATACACAATGGAATATAATTCAGGCATGCAGAAAAATGAAATATCACTTGCAAGAAAATGGATGAAATTTAAAACTATTATGTTAAGCAAAATAAGCTAATCTAAAAGATTAAGGGTCATATTTTTTCTCTCATATGTGTAAGCAAGAGAGGAAAAAAATAAATATGGGAGAAAAGCAAAGGGAGATTAGTAAAAGAAGGGACTGGAAGCAGGAGGTAGGGAAGAAGGGGGAAGTGCTGGGAAATTATACTGGCCAAATTGTACAGTGATATTGTGTACATGTATGAATATGTAACAAATCCCATCATTATATACAACTATAATGTGCCAATTTTATAAACTGAAGAAAAAACAAGAAATAGTATAAAAAATGTACTTCCCTTCAAAAACCTGTTTACCATTTCTATTAAAATTGAACATATGTACTTCCCACATGTACTACCCTATAATTCTACTTCTAGGTATATACCCAAAGAAATGTGCATGTGTGTTCACCATAAACATGTTTATAAATGTCCAAGGAAGCATTACTAAAAATAACCAAAAACTGAAAACAACCTAAATTTCTCTCAGTACCACAATGAATAAGCAAAAGTTTTTATGAATGGGTAGTTCAGCCCTAGAACAGGCTTTTGCCATGGTATGCTGCCTCACATAAGTTCAAGCAACAGGCCAATTGATCCTGGTCTAGAACTTCCAAACCTGAGAAGCTTATGTCCCTTGTCAACGTAAGTAGGCACACCTGACGCAGCAGTCAGACAAGCTGGAGGAGGACCTAGGAGAACGTGGAATGGCTGCTATTTCATACCAGAGAAGTTGCCCAGCCAAAGAAAAAAGAATACAACATAGGGAACCTGATGCACCAAAAGATTGAAGAAATCACTTGATAGATGTTTCACAGCTAATGAAACACAGAACAGGGGTCAGGAGTTAAGGTTAACCAATAAATAGCCACTAAGCTATGATTCTTCCTCTTTTATCCAAGGACTGAGACTGTTCTTTGATTCTCCTTTCTTTTAGGCAGACTTTTCCATGTTCTCATAGTGTCCATTTTTTTAAAGGACATATTTTTATTATATCCGGGGGGAAGATTTTGACTTTATAGAAAATGGCTGTATTCAATTGACTTATTCTAGGATATAAGATCATTGCCTCAACTTGGGCTTCAACTCAGTCACAAAGCCCAGTTGTCGGGCTGGGGATGTGGCTCAGTTGGTGGAGTGCTTGCCTTGCATAAGGCCCTGAGTTCAATTCCCAGCACCACAACTGTACACTATAATAAAGATAAAAAAAGCCCAGTGGTCTTACATGTCTCATATCTGTGAAATTCATGTGACCCACTAGAACACAGCAGTACAAGAAATTCTAGTACATAATGAGGAATATGTCACCTTGTTTGATCTTCCCAGAGTCTTTGAGAGCAAGCAAGTCCCATATTACAACAGTGTTGTTTCTGGAAGGCATCCAGGATGGCTATTAACAAGCTGAAGATGTTTTCTATCTACATTTTCCTCTTTTCAAGAGGAAAGTGGTGGAGTTTTGGAACTAGGAGATTTGAGCTGGCATTTGATGTGCACACCTCCAAGTCTGGTCAACACCCTGTGGTGCACTGTAGCTGGCTCACAAGAGTCATTTGTGAGATGATCAAAATTTTAATTGTTTTTGGTATTTAAAAGTATTTTAAAAGTAAGTAAGTTATTTTCATTCTGCTGAAGAGAGGAAATACCATAGTACTTCACAGAAGGAAGACCTCCTAGTTATTAAGAACCAAATATTTATTTGTTCATATTGGTTGCATAATATGTATTGTTTTAAACAATCATGCACATATCATAAGAGTAGTTTTTTTTAAATATGCCTTTTAAGAAAGGAGACTGGGGTATACAGGAATAGAAAGTTTCAATATTTTGCCCAATATTGTGCCCAATACAGGTAGAATATAGAACAACTTGGTTTAAACCCAAAGTTAGTTTATGCTGTCATTCCCCAAAAAACAGTGGTCCCTAAATAATTTTGTCCTTAAAAAAAAGAAAAAAAAAACCTTCATATTTCCAGGTCTGGTGTAAGTCAAACACCCGCTGGATATGGAACTTGGAAATCTGCTGTAATGACTCATTTGAATTATCAACTTCATTTGAATTGTCAACCTGATTGGATTATGAGATGTCAAAGATTAAGGCCTCTAGATGTGGCAATGAGGATGTGTCTAGGAATGATTGGCATGTGGGATAGGGGACTGAAGTAGAGACCCTCCCTAACCATGGGCAGCACACTCCAATAGACTGGAGGATAGGATGAAATAAAGGTTCAAAGAACAAGGAAGCAGCAGCAGATGCAAGCTCCAGTCTTCTTGAACAGGTTCTTTCTTGATTGTTGCTGTGAGATATCAGACTCTCGCTCCTTCATTCTTCCAGAGCAGACTCTGCCAGCAATTCTCCAGGAAGTTTCCAGAAGTCTTCAGTCTCAGACTGGGGTAACACCATTGATCCCTCTTGTTCTGGGGTGTCAGCATTTTGGACTGTGCAGCTGCTGGTTCCTCCAGCTGTCCAGTCTGCAGGTGGCCATAGTGATGAACTATCCAGCTTCTGGTTGTGTAAGCCAATCTAATAAATCCCCTTTTTATAATCATACTTCCTATTGATTCTGTCCCTCTAGAAAACTCTGGCTAATATGTCTGCATTTTAAAAAAATCCCTGGTTAGTTTTTGTATTATTGGATTTTGAAGGATATAAAAAGATACTATGGTTATCCATGTCATTTTCACTTAAAAGACTATTACATAGAAGTTGAATAATGAATGAGTCATGAGTTTTGAGCATATGGTACTTCTACTCTGATTTATTTGTATCAAGAAAGCAGAGGTAGATAACATGATTTATGATGTACATGAAGAGAGTTATTTCACATATATTATAAAAATTATCAAATTTTGATATTCTTAGTGATATGGATACTCTTTTAAAGATCACAAATCAACAAATACCTTAACTACTATTGTCAATTTTGTCCTAACAAATAATTTGTGATTAATAAATTGATCAATAAATACATGCTTACACCAATTCCTACCACTTGTGTTCATCTAACTCACTTCACAACTAAAAGGACTTAATGTATCTATAAAGGATGTACCATATTGATGGAAACCACTGAGACAGTGTTTGATGCAGTTATAATGGAGCCTTACTTAGAATCAGTCTTCCCCAGGTTCTAACAATCTTTCTAGAGTGCAAAATAGTTTATTGTCTCTCAAGTCATGTCATTCCCATAGAAATCTAGCTATAGTCATATCCTGATTGTTCAAATTCCAAGATAAATTCTGAATCAAAATTAAAATAACATCATGCTTTGAAAAATAAGCAATTGTTTATGAACTCCATCCTGATTTTTTGGTTCCTGGATAACAACTCTTATTTTTTAAATAAGTTGTATGCCTTTGTTAAATAAAGGAGTATTCTTATTAATGTGCTTTGGAGGCTTAATGAATTCTAATTTAAACTGATCAGAAATTCATGACATTTAAGCTATATCTTAACTCCAATTGAACCTGTGAGAACCAGAAATTCCTACAAAGTATTCTTACATATATATTTATGGCATTTATCTTTCTTTGATGACTTAGTTTGCAAATTCTACCATGTATGTTTACATGTCACCACTGTTTTGTAGTTTTTACAAATTAATTTGATACTATTCCAATATAAAATAGTAGTTAAGAATATGATCTCTCCATTTAGAATTCAAGGTGCAACAGATTAAAGATGGAAGAGTGGATCTAGGCCACAATCTCCAATGCCTCACAGTCCAGAAAAGAAGCAGTGAAAGAGCAGCTAACTAGAGAGTAAACAAACATTTCAAAACTCAACATTCAGACAATTTCAGACTTGGAATGACGTGGAGGTTTTTGTTTTGTTTGGTTTGGTTTTTAACGAGAGCAAAAAACAAGGAAAAAATTTCTTAATACCAAACGCAGACAAAGATGGGGCCAATGGAAAAGGGTAACAACATGAGAAAGAGGAAAAGTACATAAGCTTACTTCCTTAAAAATAGCTGAAAAGTAGACTAAGTTAAAACACATCAGGAAGAACAAACACAATGAAAGATCAGGCAGTTCAGCCCAAATCATGGACGATAAGCCTTGCTGAGCATGGAAACCATTTTGTAGAGTTCACAACTAGCCAAAATCTCTAGACAAAATTATGTCAACACATCTTCTCCCCACCTTCAGATAGGAACAAATAAAACCAGAGGTATACCTCTGAAATGGACTTCTCAATAATTCATCTAGAAGGAACTTATAGAGGGATTGTTTCTACCTGAAACTTACTGAAGTCCTCTCCCATCACCAAAGACAAGATGAGTGGGGTGGAACAGACCCAAGAAATAATCACTCCCAGAGATTGCTGGTCTTGAATCAGTGCTCAACACAGCCTCTGCAGGAGCTCAGGCAAAGACCAGTCATCTGACATTCAAACCTCATCATGATGACAAATTAAACCCCTGTGAGCAAGGACAGAGACTTTTGTTGCACAGAAGGCCCACAGAGAGCCTGCACTTGCAGGCTCCATGGTTGCAAATGGGCAAGAGGTTCCTGAATAGTGCCTCCTTGAGTAGATCACAACACAGGGGAGCAGATGCCTATAATTCAAGGCTGTGGGCAGTAAGAGCAAAAACACAGGCACGCCATCTGATTCTCTTTCCCAGTCACAGGGATGGTACCCCAGTAATCTATATCCATACCAACCAGGAAGTATGCCCTATGCCCCAGCAATTCTAGGAGAATCCAAAGCTGAAGAATGATGGGCTTCTTCTAAAGTTCCAAAATTCGGATGAAATCCAAACCAGGAAGACTACATAAGAATTTTCTCTACTTTGACATGGATTATTATAAATAGCTCTAACATCAATCATGATCTTACATATATTACTCTTCATTTTGATTCAATAGTTGTTCCCTCTGTATTTGATATTGCATCCTCAACCAATTTACTTGTATTTCTTTTGATGTTTTAGAGCATCAGATGGAAAAATTCTCTTTGTTCCCTAGCTCAGGTTTGCACTTGCTCTGTTTAGCTCATATTTTCCCTGTTACATTACCAGCTACACCCTCAACTCCTGTCCTTCCATCTTTTTCTTCTTTTTATCTTCCTTTGTGTTTTTCTTTTCTATTTTTAGTCCCAATTTTTCTCTCATTCCCTTATGTACCCCTATATAATGCAATAGCAATTGTATAATCTTTTTTTCTTTTTTTTCATTTTTTTTATTCATTTAATTTTGATCCATTGAACACAAAGGGAGTACAGCTATTGTTTCTCTGGTTGTACACAAAGTAGACTCACACCATCTGTGCATTCATACATTTACACAAGGAAATGATGTCTGTCTCATTCAGTTATTATTCTTGCCCCACCCACCCTGATCCAACCCCTTCCCTTTATGCTATCTATCCTTCCTCCATTCTTGCCTCTCTTCCACCCTGCATTATACATCATTATTCACTTATTGGAGAGATCATTCGGCCTTTGGATTTCTGGGATTGGCTAATCACACTTAGCATGACACTCTCCAACATCATCCATTTACCTACAAATGCCATAAATTTATTCTTCTTTGTGGCTGAGTAATATTCCATTGTGTATATATACCACAGTTTCTTTATCCATTCATCTATTGAAGGGCATCTAGGTTGGTTCCACAATCTAGCTATTGTGAATTGAGCAGCATTGATGTGGCTGCATCACTGTAGTAATCTGATTTTAAGTCCTTTGGGTATAGGCCAAGGAGTGGGATAGCAGGGTCAAATGGTGCATCCATTCCAAGTTTTCTAAGGAATCTCCACACTGCTTTCCAGAGTGGCTGCACCAACTTGCACTCCCACCAGCAATGTATGAGTATACCCTTGTCCCCATATCCTCGCCAACACCTGTTGTTGCCTGTATTCTTAATAAAAGACATTCTAATTGGGGTAAGATGAAATCTTAAGGTGGTTTTGATTTGCATTTCTCTTATAACGAGTGATGTTGAACATTTTTTCATAAATCTGTTGATTGCTTGTTGATCTTCCTCTGTAAAGTGTCTGTTCATTTCCTTGGCCCATTTGTTGATTGAGTTATTAGTGTTCTTGGTGTAAAGATTTTTGAGTATTTGTAGATTCTGGAGATTAGTGCTCTATCTGAAGTGTGTGCGGCAAAGATTTTCTCCCACTCTGAAGGCTCTCTCTTCACATTGCTGATTATTTCCTTTGCTGAGAAAAAGTTTTTTAGTTTGACTCTATCCCAATCATTGATTCCTGCTTTTATTTCTTGCGCTTTGGAAGTCATGTTAAGGAAATCTGGTTCTAGGCCAACATGATGGAGATTTGGAAATATTTTCTTTTCTATTACGTGCAGGGTCTCTGGTCTAATTCCTAGGTCCTTGATCCATTTTGAGTTGAGTTTTGTACACGATGAGAGATATGGGTTATTTTCATTTTGCTGCATATGGATTTCTAGTTTTCCTGGCATCATTTGTTGAAGAGGCTATCTTTTCTCCATTGTATGTTTTTGGCTCCTTTGTCAAGTATGAAATACCTGCATTTATGTGGGTTTGTCTCTGTATCCTCTATTCTGTACCATTGATCTACCTGTCTATTTTGGTGCCAATACCATGCTGTTTTTGTTACTATTGCTCTGTAATATAGTTGAAGGTCCGGTATTGTGATACCTCCTGCTTTGCTCTTCTTGCTAAGAATTGCTTTAGCTCTTCTGGGTCTCTTATTCCTCCAAATGAATTTCATGATTGCTTGCTCTATTTCTATGAGGTCCGTCATTGGTATTTTAATTGGAATTGCATTGAATTTGTATAGCGTTTTTGGTAGTATGGCCATTTTGACAATATTAATTCTGCCTATCCAAGAACATGGGAGATCTTTCCATCTTCTCAGATTCTCCTTAATTTCTTTCTTTAGTCTTCTATAGTTCTCACTGTAGAAGTCTTTCACTTCTTTTGTTAGATAGGTTCCCAAGCATTTTATTTTATTTTTTTTGAGGCTATTGTGAATGGTATAGTTTTCCTAATTTCTCTTTCAGAGGATACATCACTTACAAATAAAAATGCATTTGATTTATGACCATTAATTTTATATCCTGCTACTTTACTGAATTCATTTATGAGTTCCAGAAGTTTTCTGGTGGAATTCTTAGGGCTTTCTAAATAGAGAATCATGTCATCAGCAAATAGGGATAGTTTGATCTCTTCTTTTCCTATTCGTATTCCTCTAATTTCTTTGGTCTGTCTAATTGCTCTGGCTAGAGTTTCAAGAACAATGTTGAATAGTAGTGGCGAAAAAGGGCATCCCTGCCTTGTTCCAGTTCTCAGAGGGAATGCTTTCAATTTTTCTCCATTTAGAATGATGTTAGCTGTGGGATTAGCATAGATAGCCTTTACAATGTTAAGAAATGTCCCCACTATCCCTATTTTTTCTAGTGTTTTGAGCATGAATGGGTGCTGTATTTTATCAAATGCTTTCTCTGCGTCTATTGAAATAATCATGTGGTTCTTGACTTTAAGTCTTTTGATGTGGTGAATTACATTGATTGATTTCCGGATGTTGAACCAACCTTGCATCCCTGGGATGACACCTACTTGATCTTGGTGCACTATCTTTTTAATATGGTTTTGTATGTGATTCACTAAAATTTTGTTAAGAATTTTTGCATCTATGTTCATTAGGGATATTGGTCTGAAATTTTCTTTCCTCGATATGTCCTTCTCTTGTTTTGGTATCAGGGTGATATTAGTTTCATAGAATGAGTTTGGAAGGGTTCCCTCCTCCTCATTTTCATGAAATACTTTGAGGAGTATTGGAATGAGCTCTGCTTTGAAGGTCCTGTAGAACTCGCCTGTGGATACATCTGGTCCTGGACATTTCTTTGTTGGTAGGCTTTAGATGAATTTCTCTATTTCATTGCTTGAACTTGATCTATTTAAGTTGTGTATGTTCTCCAGATTAAGTTTGGGTGACTCACATGTCTCTAGGAACCTATTGATGTCTTCTAGGTTTTCTATTTTGTTGGAGTATAAATTTTCAAAATAGCTTCAAATTATGTTTTGTATTTCAATTGTGTCTGTTGTAATATTTCCATTTCCATCACAGATTTTAATAATTTGGATTTTCTGTCTCCTTCTCATTGTTAGTGTGGCTAAGGGTTTATCAATTTTGTTCATTTTTTCAAGGAACCAGCTTTTTGTTTTGTCAATTTTTTGAATTGTTTCTTTTGTTTAATTTCGTTGATTTCAGCTCTGATTTTGATTATTTCCTGTGTTCTACTACTTTTGGTTATGATCTGTTCCTCTTTTTCTAGGGCTTTGAGCTATAATGTGAGGTCATTGATTCGTTGACTTTTCATTCTTTTATGGAATGCACTCCACGCAATGAATTTTCCTCTTAGCACTGCTTTCATAGTGTCCCAGAGAATTTGATATGTTGTATCTTTGTTCTCATTGACCTCTAAGAATTTTTTTTTGTTTCCCCCCTATTGTCTTCTGTTATCCATGTATCATTCAATAGCTTATTATTTAATCTCCAGGTGTTGAAGTAGTTTCTGTTTTTAACTTTATCGTTGATTTCTAATTTCATTCCGTTATGATCTGATAGTATACAAGGTAATATCTCTATGTTTTTGTATTTGCCAGGAGTAGCTTTGTGGCATAATATATGGTCTATTTTAGAGAAGGAGCCATGAGCTGCTGAGAAGAAAGTGTATTCGCTTTTTGATGGATGGAATATTCTATATATGTTTGTGAAGTCTAAATTAGCGATTGTGTCATTGAGTCCTATGGTTTCTTTGTTCAATTTTTGCTTGGAGGATCTGTCCAACAGTGAGAGAGGAGTGTTAAAGTCCCCCAGTATTATTGGGTTTTGGACTATTTGGTTCCTGGATTTGAGAAGGATCTGATTGACATACATGGATGCACCATTGTTTGGTGCATAAATATTTATGATTGTTATGTCTTGGTGATTTATGTTTCCCTTAAGTAGTATGGAATGTCCTTCTTTATCCCTTCTGACTAACTTTGGCTTAAAGTCTGCTTTATCTGAAATTAGGATGGAAACTCCTGCTTTTTTACTAAGTCCATGTGCATGTTTTTCCCAACATTTCATCTTTAGTCTGTGGGCTTGTTTTTCTATGTGATGAGTCTCTTGAAGGCAGCATATTGTTGGGTCTTTCTTTTTAATCCAATCTGCCAGTCTATGTCTTTTGATTGATGAGTTAGGCCATTCACATTTAGGACTATTATTGAGAAATGACTTGTATTCCTGGTCATTTTGACTTATTTTTGGATTTTAATCTTACTTAGTTTTTCCTTTAATTGGCTGTTCCTTTAGGGTAATTTCTCCCTTTACTGACTTACATTGTTGTTTCTCACTTCTTCCTCTTGGAATATTTTGCTGAGGATTTTCGGTACTGCAGGCTTTCTGTTTGTGAATTCTTTTAGCTTGTGTTTATCATGGAAGTATTTTATTTAATCTTCAAATCTGAAGGTAAGTTTTGCTGGGTATAAGATTCTTGGTTGGCATTCATTTTCTTTCAGTGCTTGGAATATGTTGTTCCAGGCCCTTCTTGCTTTTATGGTCTGGGCTGAGAAATCTGCTGATATTCATATTGGTTTCCCCCTATATGTGATCTGATGTTTCTCTCTTGTAGCCTTTAAAATTCTATCTTTGTTTTTTATGTTAGGTATTTTCATTATAATGTGTCTGGGTGTGGATCTGTTGTGATTTTGCACATTTGATGTCCTATAAGCCTCTTGAATTTGATTTTTCATTTCATTCATCAGATTTGGGAAATTTTCTGATATTATGTCTTTGAACAGATTATTCATTCCTTTGATTTGTGTCTCTGTGCCTTCCTCAATCCCAGTAACTCTTAAATTCAGTCTTTTCATGATGTCCCATAACTTATGGAGGTTCTGTTCATGATTTCTTTCCATCTTCTCTGTCTGGTTGAGTTTGTTTTCAAGATTAAATATTTTCTCTTCCTTGTCTGAGGTTCTGTCTTCCAAGTGATTTAGCCTGTTGGTTAAGCTTCCTATTGAGTTTTTAATTTGGTTTATTGTAACCTTTATTTCAATGATTTCTGTTTGTTTGTTTATTTTTCAGAATCTCTATCTATTTATTGAAATGATCTTTTGCTTCCTGCAGTTGCTCTTTTCGCATTGCCTCATCTGCTCTCTTGACTCCATGTTCGCTTCTCAGATCATTTTAATTATGTACAACTCCCTTTCTGACAATGCATCTGCCATGTTGTCATTGGGTTCTTTTGGTATAGCATCTAGGTTTGTTTGGGACATTTTCTTCCCATGTTTTCTCATGTTGCTTGTGTATCTTCCCCTCTAGTAGTGTGAATCTTAGGTATTGCAGTTTCCCCTTTAACTCTTCTAGGGTTCCTACCTATTTTCAATACCTCCCCTTGAATTGAGAGATCAATATTAGCAACACACCATATAAATAATATGTGTCCTTAATCTAAATAGTCCCTATTAAGATATTAGCAGTGTTGTCTTAATAAACAGAGATGAGTTCAAATTATTATCTACAACATAACCGGTAAGTTTGCAATAAAGACTGCAATTCCTCATGTTGGATAGGGAGAATGAGGAGGGGTATAGGACAAACACCAATGAGATAAGAAGTGAGTCTATTGATATACTACATCATATGAATAGTGGAAGTGGAATTAAAAGAAACAGGTAGTTAGTGTGAGAAAAAAGAGATTCTCCAAGGAAATGGATATATAAGAGGGAGATAGAGTGATAAGCATATTAATAAAAGAAAAAGGTAGGAATATATGGACATATTAGGAGTAATTGTAGTATTACAATTAATTTAAAAACGTTCTGCGATAAAAATATACCATACAGTTCAAACCCCTTATTTTTCAATGACCTGATGTTGAGAGGTGCTTGATCAAGCAGTGAACCAAGAAGGGTGCTGTCCCACTACCTCCAGGTTGGGAACGATGAATGCTTCTGGGCAGAGACGGCCTGGTGTTGATAGACGATCAGATACAGCACAGGCCCCAGACACCGGGCCAGGGTATGGGCCTGGGCACTAGACCAAACTGGGGTGGGGGCACAGAACTGTGCTCAGCGATGGAGACACTGGGCCCGATAGCCCAGGCAGGCCTGAGCTCCATGCTGGGGACTCAGGCAGTCGCAGGCAGTCACCCTGCCCCAGAGACGCTGCAAGACAGCACTGACTGGCCTGAGATTCCCGGCGGGGAGCCAGGCCGCCACTGGCGGCCACTCCTCCCAGGGACACTGCAAAATGGCACCAAAGGGCCCAAGATCCCTGCTGGGACCGGGGACCCAGGCCACCGCAGGTGGGAGCTCTCTCTAC
>JAJEJO010054051.1:84185-176075 GCA_020662805.1 Glaucomys volans
CTTATTTTTCAATGACCTGATGTTGAGAGGTGCTTGATCAAGCAGTGAACCAAGAAGGGTGCTGTCCCACTACCTCCAGGTTGGGAACGATGAATGCTTCTGGGCAGAGACGGCCTGGTGTTGATAGACGATCAGATACAGCACAGGCCCCAGACACCGGGCCAGGGTATGGGCCTGGGCACTAGACCAAACTGGGGTGGGGGCACAGAACTGTGCTCAGCGATGGAGACACTGGGCCCGATAGCCCAGGCAGGCCTGAGCTCCATGCTGGGAACTCAGGCAGTCGCAGGCAGTCACCCTGCCCCAGAGACGCTGCAAGACAGCACTGACTGGCCTGAGATTCCCGGCAGGGAGCCAAGCCGCCACTGGCGGCCACTCCTCCCAGGGACACTGCAAAATGGCACCAAAGGGCCCAAGATCCCTGCTGGGACCGGGGACCCAGGCCACCGCAGGTGGGAGCTCTCTCTACCGAGACGCCATACAATTGCGCCAGAAGACGGGAACTCCGCTCTGGGGATTCAGGCAGCCGCAGGTGGTCTCGCTCTCCCGGGGATGCTGTAAAATGGCACTGAAGGGTCCAAGATCCCTGCTGGGCTGGGGATTCAGGTCAACACAGGTGGGAGCTCTCTCCAGGAGACACTGTAAAATGTCGCCAGAAGACTGGAGCTCTGCCCCTAGCAATTGTATAATCTTTAATAACTAATTTCTCAATCTATTGCAGAACATTACTATAAGGTTATACCTGGATTAGAGAAATGATGGAGAACGTCACCAATAAGTTTTTTTTTGTCCTAAGGTTGATTAGTACATGGCTTTTTTCTAAAGAGACTATACTAAATATTATATAGTGTCTTATCTCAAAATGGTGCTACTACTGTGAAGAACAGAGGATGCATATCAATAACTGGATATTCACCTAGTGTGGGCTTCTAAGAAAAAGAAGTTCACAAATAGTCCCTTTCATAAGAGTGGAAGTGATAATCATCCCAGCACATTGGTAGACATATAAGCAGAGTGAATAAGAAAGGGAACAAATCCCCCAACAACAGTCCACAACACTTCAACAAGTAACCATCTTGATACCAAAGTGAAGGACATGTCAGAGAAATAATTGAGAAGATTCATAGTTAAAATATGTATTGAGAGAAAAAGAAGATATAATGAACTCATTTCTGTGTGAGACAAAACACGGGAAGTAAAAAATACTTTAAATAAAGAGACAGATATTCTGAAAAAGAAACAAACAGAAATCCTGGAAATAAAAGACTCATCATGTGGGTCTAGGACCAGATTTCCTTAACATGACTCCCAAAGCACAGGAAATAAAAGCAGGAACCAATAATTGGGATAGATTCAAACTAAAAAGCTTTTTCTCAGCAAAGGAAACAATCAGCAATGTGAAGAGAGAGCTTACAGAGTGGGAGAAAATCTTTGCCACACACACGACAGATAGAGCACTAATCTCCAGAATATATAAAGAACTCAAAAAACTTTATCTCAAGAATACAAATAACCTAATCAATAAATGGGCTTAGGAAATGAGCAGGCACTTCACAGAAGAGGATCTACAAGCAATCAACAGATACATGAAAAAATGTTCAACATCTCTAGTAATTAAAGAAATGCAAATCAAAACTACCCTAAGATATCATCTCACCCCAATTAGAATGTCTATTATCAAGAATACAAGCAACAATAGGTGTTGGCGAGGATGTGGGGAAAAAGGTACACTGATACATTGCTGGTGGGGTTGCAAATTAGTGCAGCCACTCTGGAAAGCAGTGTGGAGATTCCTTCGAAACCTCAGAATGGAACCACCATTTGACCCAGCTATCCCACTCCTTGGCCTATACCCAAAGGACTTAAAATCAGCATACTACAGTGATGCAGCCACAGCAATGTTTATAGCAGTCCAATTCACTATAGCTAGATTGTGGAACCAACCTAGATGCCCCTCAATAGAGAAATGGATAAAGAAACTGTGGTATATATACACAATGGAATATTATTCAGCCATAAAGAATAATAAAATTATGACATTTGCAGGTAAATGGATGGAATTGGAGAAGATCATGTTAAGTGAAATAAATCAATCCCAAAAAAAGGCCGAATGATCTCTCTTATAAGTGGTTGATGACACATAGCAGGGGTTGGGTGAGGCTTGGGAAGAATGGAGAAAGGATGGATTGTGTAGAAGAAAATGAGGGGTGGGGAGGGGAAGGGAAAGGAAAGATAATAGGATGAGACAAACATCTATACTGTATGTACATGAATAAATATGCAAATTGTATGATTCTACTTTGTGTACAACCAGAAAAATGATAGTTGTACTCCATTTGTGTACAATGGCCTAAAATTTAAAAATAAATTAATTAATTTTAAAAAAGACTCATTACCCTATGTAAATGTATGATTACATGTATGGTATGAATGTACATCATGTACAACCATAGAAATGAAAAGTTGCATTCCATTTGTGTACAATAATTCAAAATGAAGTCTGTAAAAATTTAAAAAATAAATAAATAAAAAGACTCAATTAATGATATTAAAAATTCAATGAAAACCATTCCCAAGAGATTAGGTCACATTGAAGACAGATTATCAGGCACTGAAGACAAACTATATATCTTATAAATAAGAAAAGGTGTTAAGAGACCATGACCAGAATATTCAAGAAATCTTATTTATTATGAAGATTTATATTCTAATAAACCAGAAAATCCTACAGATATTGAGAAATTTCTAGACACATATGATCTGCCCATACTGAATCATGAAGGTAATGGAAAGCTAAACAGACCAACACCAAGCAATGAAATTGAAGAAGAAATTAAAACCTTTTAAAAAAGCCCAAGATCAGATGGATTTTCTGCTGAGTTCTTTTTTTTTTTTTTTTTTCCTTGAACTGGGGATTGAACTGAGGGGCACTCGACCACTGAACCACATCCCCAGCCCTATTTTGTATTTTATTTAGAGACAGGGTCTCACTGAGTTGCTTAGGGCCTCGCTAAGTTGCTGAGGCTGGCTTTGAACTCGCGATCCTCCTGCCCCAGCCTCCCAAGTTGCTGGGATTACAGGCGTGAGCCACCACGTCCAGCTTCTCTGCTGAGTTCTATCAGATATTTAAAGAAGAAATAATGTTACTCCTCCTCAAATTATTCCATGAAATATAAACAGAGGGAACATTGCCAAATTCATTCTCTAAAGTCAGTATCACCCTGATACAAAACCAGAAAGAAATATATCAAGGAAAGTAAGTTTCAGACCCATATTCCTGATGAACCTGGACACAAAAATCCTTAATAAAATATTAGTGATCTGAAGTCAAAACACATTAAAAATTGTACACCATGATCAAGTGAGTTTCATCCCAGGAACTCTAGGTTGATTTAACAAATGCAAATCAATAAAATGTAATTCACCACATAAATAGAATCAAAGACAAGAATTACATGATCATCTCAATAGATGCAGAAAAAGTATTCAAAAGCCAAAACCCACTGGAGAAATTAGGGATAGAAGAAACTTCTCTCGACATTATGAAGGCTGTAGATGACAAACCCAAAGCCAACATCATAGATGAACACTCCAACATATTAGCACAGGCACTGACTTCCTTAACAAGATTCCTAAAGCACAAAAAATAAAACCTAGCATCAATAAGCGGAATGATAGCAAGTTAAAAAGCTTCTGCACAGCAAAGGAAACAAGAGCATGAAGAGAGTCTAGAGAATGAGAAAAGATCTTTGCCACCTAAATTTCAAAAAGGGGATTAATATTTAGAATATAGAAGAACTCAAAGTACTTAAAATCAAAAAATCCACTCAATAAATTGGAAAACACTATAAATAGACACTTCAAAATAAGAAGTACAAATGGTCAGCAAATACATGAAAAAATGTTCGCATCTCTAGCAATTAGGGAAATGTAAATCAAAACTACACTAAATTTTATCTCACTCCAGTCACAATAGCAATTTTCCAAGAATACAATAATCATAAATGCCAGTGAGAATGTGAGGGAAAAGGTACACTCATACATTGTTAGCTGGACTGCAAATTAATGCAACCACTTTGGAAAGCAATTATGGAGATTCCTCAAAAAAACAGGAATAGAACAACACTATGACCCAGCTGTCCCATTCCTTGGTACTTAAGCAAAAGAACTAAAATCAGCACAACATAGTGATACAGTTACATCAATGGTTATAGCAGCACAAGTCACAGTAGCCAAGTTATGGAACCAGTTCAGATGTCCATCAACAGCTGAATGGATAATTATATATATATATTAGTACATAGATATTATATATACAATATTTTATATATTTACATATATATTATATATAATTATATTTTAATATATATATAATTTATATATATATAAAATGGAGTTTCACTCAGCCCTAAACAAGAATGAAATTCTTTGAAATTCTTTATCCACAAATGAATGGGGCTGGGAAATATTATGCTATGTGATGTGATGTAATACAGACTTGCAAAGTAAAGAGTTGAATTTTTTTGTCATACATGGAATCTAGACCCAAATAAGTGGGGAGAGGCAAGTAGTGGGTAATTCCATGAAAATAGAAAAGAGGTGAGTTTAGTAGAGGAATGGGATTGAGGGAGAGGGAGGATAAACAGGGAAAGGGAGGAAGGATAAATTTAAACTGACCAAACTATCCTAAGTACGTATATGATTATACCACAGCGGATTTTACCTTCATGTGTATCTATAAAGCACTAATTTTAAAAAACACAGCTCTACTACTGAGAAATATTCAGTAACTTAGTCAACATGTTTACCTTGATTTTTCAGAAGTAAAATGGGACTACACAAAGTAACAGTGTTATGAGTTGTTACTATAAGTTACAAATACATTGTCTAGAATGGGTATGTGTGGCACATGGATAAGCATTCCAGACATATTTTATGTCATAACCTTCAAAAAATATAAATTATTGTTATAAACTTTGGATTCTACTGTGAAATGCTTACGAGCAGGTGTAACTAAATTTGTATTAGTTGGTCTAAACCTGAAAGGCATTGGTTTATTTGCCTAGCATATAGCTTATTCTTTTGATTAGCAATACAAATTATTTTTGGAAACAGAGTGAAGAGCATCAACTCAATTTTTTATTGTATAGTCATATAACCCCTTCCTATATGTCACTTACTCTCTAAACCTTTCCCACAAACAGAGTTCATATTGCAAAGAACTAGATTTTGGAAAGACTTTATAATAACTGTAACAGCTGGTATTTATATAACAATAAACAAAATGTTTTGCTATAACTTCTATTGCTTTTGATTCCTAGACATCCTTATTTCATTTGTTTTACAGGTGAGGAAAATAAAGATTGTGGGTTGGTTTTGTCAAAATCTTTCTGTACTGACTCTCAGGATCTTACTTCGCTCTTCTTAGTGATCATGTGGGAGACTTGACTGATATATTATTACATTTTCCCCCTTCAAAAATAAATGAATACAACTATGCTTCTAGAAATAGTGTGACTATATGTTACAGATCAAATGACCTGGTGAAAAGAAAACTAAAACCAACCAACCAACCAACAAAAACTGGACAAACTTTTAAACCAAACAAAATTGGTTCAAAGACATCAGGGAGCCAAAGTATCAAGAGCATGAGGGCCCAAGATCCAAGAACAAACGGGAAACCTAGAAGTAAGCACAGTACTTGTCTCACATTTCCTCTTGGACCACCTGTTTGTAGATAGTGGCCATGAGGCTAAGTAGCCCAGTAAAGAACAGAAAGGGTGAATATTGCTTCTGTCACTCAAAGGGGTGAGGAACACAAGTAATAGCTCATGCCCACCCAAGAGGAGTGCCACTGGTAAACACGAAACATTTTCCTTTTGGACCCTAATAATTAAGAATAAGAATACATTAGAAAAAGATATGTAGACCTATTCCTCTAAAGTGTGGAACCCAGTTGCAAGTCAACAGAACACTGATATAAGTTAGATAATCACCTTCTAATCTCTTGCCAAAAACAAAAAATAAATCTTTTCTGTAAGGCAATTACATCTCAGAATCCAGATACCTATCATTGTCATGCCTAAATGTTTGGAATTCTCCAAGAGATATAAGGCTTCTGGCTTTAATTTAAAGATAGACTTTGATGTTGTACATGTATGATTGTATAATGATATGAATATACCTCATGCACAACCATAGAAATGAAAATTTGTACCCCATATGTGTACAATGACTCAAAATGAATTCTGTAAAAATAAAAATAATAATAAAATTTTTTTAAAAAGATAGACTTTGAAAGTTGGCTTAATGCTAGTCCTTGAGAGCAAATAAACAGGTAAGAATAACCACCTATTGAGAGGACAAGCAAGGCTTAGTGGTCAAGCAGGGCTACAGGATGAATGAGCACCTCTCTTCCTCTCTTCCCATTTTGAAGCAATTTTATCATCATAGCTTTCACAGTCAGTTGTCTAAGGAATCTTAAGGAAAGCACGGTCATTCCAAAACCAAAGCTTAGAAAGCCTTTTTAATAGTTGATCTTTTTCCATTGCCAAAGTACCTTGACATGGAAGGTTTTCTTCCTGAGTTAACCTGAAATAATCCAGATAAACTAAATGTAAGATGCAGCAACCCCATTTACTCCAACCAATGACTGAAGGAACCAAAGACAGAGGAAAAGTTATTCAACCCTGTAGCATCAGAAGAGGGTGCACAGAGATGGTGGCAAAAGCTGTAAGGAAGTGGAGCCTCTGAGCTGCTGCTAGTGCCTCTGAAGTGGCCCTGTAGGGCTGGTTGGAGGAAGCTGGAGTCTAGGACAACCAAGGCCATAAAAATGATACAGATGATGGCAAGACAATAGGAAAGAAGCATCTCCTCCCTTCATTCTTTTTTCAATATCCCTCCAATCCTTCTGTTTCCTAAACTGAAAGCGAAACCAGCTGACATGCGTGGGAGTGTAAAAAATGCAGTTTGCAGAATCCCAGCCCAGTATCACAGAGCAAAATATGTATGAGTGAACTGAGAGCTGAGAAAAACTAGATACATAACTAGTACACAACTAAATCAAGATAAGGAGAGCTGGCCTCTTCCACAAGGCATTTATCATATACATAGAACAAAATGTACAGACACACAAACATACACACGCGCACACGTGCACACGTGCACGTACTTGGTTCTAGTTCCTTGAACATTCCTCTCTGATTTCTTTATCAGTAAACTTGTACATGAACTTATTTGAATTAAGCCAACAACTTAAGATCAAAATGAAACAGCATGCATGCAAACAGTAAGAACATCCAAGAAGCATTTGTGTCATATGTGAATTGATCTTTGATCACGGAAAATAAGTAAAAGAAAATGAGACAAATGAAACATAACCAAACAAGGAAATGGTCACCTACATCAAAAAATGTGTCTTTTACTTGACAGAATGTATTTTGGAAGGTCACTTGAAAATAAGGAAAGGCTATGAATGAAGATGGTCATCATCATGTCAATTACAATGGAAACATAAATATTAGGAAGTCAGAAAGAATGAGTTTAATTAAAATTCAGATAGATCACCTGGGGAGTATATTTTAAATTCAGATTATGTAGATCTTATTCACAGCTAAAGGAGATATCAAATGGGACCCAGGTATTTACCTTCAAATGTCTCCAAATGAATTTGATGCCTGTCTTCAGATCAGAGTTAGAGGAACATTGACATAGCAGTTAAGGATATGTCCTAATGTTTTGATTGACTACCCAGATGTAACTCTGCTTCTTATAATTAAATAAAACATGTGCAAATCCCTTAACCTCTCTGTCCTTCAGTTTTCTCTTATGAAAAATGAAGATATTGAAGTATGGTTGGGAGAATTAATTAAAATACTTCATGTTCAGTGGTAAGCATAGTGCCTGGAATGTGATGAGTCCAACAAATGTAAACTAATGTAATGTCATTAATATTCACCAGTAGAGATCAAATAGAATAAAACAGCATATAAATACAAAGAAATAGTGTTAAAACATTTGAGGATTTGGGGATGGGTATGTAACTCAGTCGTAGATTGCTTACCTAGCATTGTATGATGCCCTGGTTTCAACAACCAGCACCGAGAGAAAGAGAGAGAGAGAGAGAGAGAGAGAGAGAGAGAGAGAAAGAAAGAGAGAAAAGGAGAAAAGAAAAAAGTGAAAGAGTAGATGTCTATATTAGCACAGAAATTTTTCCATGACATCTGGTTGAATTAAAAATTTTTTTTTCCATGACATCTGGTTGAATTAAAAAAAAAAAAGCAGATTATTACAATTCCAGGCAGGGTGGTCTGTGCCTGAGGTCCCAGTCACTTGGGAGGGTGAAGTAGTGACTTATGTAAAATGTATATGTGGGTATTGTATACATACATGGATGTACAAGTGTGTGTTTATATGACACTTATATAAAGAGCTACACAGAGAAACAGATGGAGAGAGATTTCTAAAGCAATCATCAAGAAACTGAAGCCATTGTCTTGTGAAAAAGTGATGTGGGGTAAATTTTTTTCTTCTTTGTACTAGGCTGTATTTTTCAAGTGCACTTATACTTTCTCTAAAAGTGATAAAGCTTTATACATAATAACAAATATCCCAACAATTTGATCAAGGAAATACTAATGTTTAAAAATGCATGCACTTATGCAAGTGTATCCTAATGTAAAATTGGCATTTTCAAGTTTAAGAAACTCTTGTTTAAACATCAGCAATTTTCAAAATTTTATTTTCATAAGAAGAAAGATCAAGAGGAATTTAGACTTCAGTTGCCCATTAATAAGTGCCAAAAGATAATGAAACCATGAATGTAAGTTAATCTAATTGTGAAACTAAAACAGTTTTTTAACAAGAAAAACAGTCAAATGAATCTGATTTAACTTTCCCCTATACATATATAAATACACAACAGTGAATTTCACCATTGTTTACATTCACAAGACTGGGATTCTAATTAGAATAAGATCTATTACATGTCATATAAGTAAAAATAACCAAAACAAGACAAACCCATATTAGTTTATTTAGTATTAGAAAAAACAACAAGATAGACTTAAGTCCAAATGATTGTTACTCCTGTGGTTATGAAACAAAATAAAAGTCACATACAATAAATAAAAAGATGATAAATAATGTAAAACAGAATCTAACAAAAGGAAATGGGATGAACTGCCTCAGATTATACAAAGAAAACTCAGGAATTTGTAGGCATCTGAATAACTGTGCCATTTTCATTATCTTACATAAGATGGCTTATAAAGGATTGTCTCTTTTCCTGACATTAATGAATTAAAACAGATGATCAAGGATCATCTTATACAAAATAAAAGGAGTGTGGGACTTGGTTGCCTATGCTTATAAATTCCAGCAACATGGGAGGCCGAGGCAGGAGGATTGTAAATTTGAGACCAGCCTGGGCAAATTTAGTGAGACCCTATCTCAAAATAAATAAAGCAAAAATGTTGGGGATGTAGCTCAGTAGTAAAGCTACCCTAGGTTCAATCCCCAGTAATATAAAAAAGTAAAATAAATAATAGGAAACAGACTGAATTAAATAAAGACTACATACATACCTTTTGATCTATAAGAGGGAAAATGTGCTTTTCAACTTTTATGTGTTCAGAAATTATCTGTGAATCCTGTTGAAATGCAAATTCTGATGGCAAAGGTCTGGGGTAGGTTTCAGATTGTTCCTTTCTACTTAGCTCCCAGCTCATGCAGATGTTGTTGATCCTAGGACATTGAGTAGCATAGATCTAGAAAGACTAGTCTGTCTTACATGGAATAGTTTGTTTTACATTTATTTTAGAGTCTGTATTGATTAGAGAGTCTGCAGTAAATAGTCTGTATTGATAATGAGGTGCTTAGCCACAATGAAAGTGCAGTAAGCATCTGGATTTGTTCATCCAGCCAGAAATCCTAAGCAATTGCTGATTGTCACTCCTGTACCCCTACCACTTTGCCCTGCATGAAAATGAAAAAATTAAAAGAATGACTTAGTTGCATGTGACTTAATAATTACATTGATTCCAACATGCAAATCATTATGCTATCTTAAGGTTTGTTGTAAGTACTTTCAGGGCTGCTGGAGTTCAATTTGAATCTTTCATCAATAACAAGTCAATATTTTTAATGAGGAGTAATGTGAGGAAAAAAGAAGCAAACATTAGGTGATAAAAATAGCTAATATTTATTGAATCTCACTCAGTTCTAAGCCTTATTGACTCATTGAACTCTCATAATGACAGTACTCTATATTTGTAGTGTTTTGTGTTATTAATATTCTTAATTTGCATATGATAAAACTGAGGCAGAAATCACCTAAGCAATATGACCATTACAATGTTGCTTGTACTAAGCAGAATTAAGATTTGAGAAAAGGTAATCTGAATCTAAAATGACAGGAACTAACTAACAGGGATTCCAACTGGGGTTTTCCAAATGCTGGCTACACTGGTAAAATAATTTCTATTGCTCTTTCCTCCCCTCTCGATAAACCAATATAAATTGTCTACACTATCATAGAGACTGTCAAATGAATATAGACCCTCATTTTATGCCTATTTACCATAAATACATATTTTCAACTCCTTTTCTCCAAAGAATAAATACAAAATACTCTTTGAATTGAAAGAAGTGTTTATTTTAAAATGTCAACAGTAGTAGGCTTGCCTTAATCAATGAGAAACAATTAAAAAGCACAATCCTGAGGCAGTTTGGCTTTCAGAATGTCAGTAGACTCCTATCCCATTGAGATACTTAAGGATGATTTTTCAAATTATATGGAACACACAGAACACTGGTCATTCAGTATTTTAAAATGAATGGACTTTTAAATGTATCCTTACTTCTTTTATTTCCTAGGAAACCATTTCTAGACACAGGATATTCCCTAGGTACTGTAGAGAACAAAGTTCAATGTTGATATATTTAAAGTTGAAGTCAATCCAATATATTCTAACTAGCTTCTGGCTATATATTATTAATGGTTAAAAAATAAAAGGTAGGCATATTTCTATCACTTGGCAAACCTGTTAGGCATAGGCCATCAGCAAATACTAGCAAATAGATATGTAAAGTTCACAACTCTTCTTGATTTTTTTTCATAGCCTTCAAAATAACTTTCAGAACCATATTAAAATTGCATCAGCCAGAAAATATTGACATTCATGACTGCCCTTTTTATGAGAATAAAAATTTCTTCTTTGTTTAAAATATTAAATTAGAAAACCAACTTATAAAATAAAATAAAACTAATGTTTGAAACTCACTGAGTAGCATTAAGACAGAAAAATAACTACTTATTTTTTAGAATTTGAGTTGTAGGTATCTTGTCAAGTAAAACACTTAAAATGATGATACATTCACAGTGTTCCAAAAGCTTTATGAGCATGTACATGGCAGACATGAGAACTGAGGTACTGAAGCAGTCTAGTCAAGAGCTGATGCAGGAAACAGACCTGACGTCTGGATCTAAAGGAAAATGAATCACAGAGAACTCGTGTCTTTGTGCAAGTGCCACCCTCCCATTTCTGTCTCTCAAGGGAAATGTCAAATACAGGATCAGTCAGACTAGGTGAGAATAAGAGGAGCACATACACAGACGTCAGGCATGAGAAGGACTGAGATGAGAGGGACAAACTACTTAGGATTCCTAACAATCAGAGCACACTGTAAAGGGCATAATGAAACCCAGATTTTCAGAGGTTATAAAGGAGATGGGTTCTTCCGCTTTCATTTATATATGAGGATATTAGACTGAGTTTACATGACTAGTTTATGTTCATGGAGTAAGTTTTTAAGACAAGAAATTCTTGCAGTTTTCAATTACCATTCTCTTTTGTTACAATTTTGGTGTTGGATTGAACACCATATCTTCCTTTTTATGTGTAATATGAAAATTTCTAAACCATTGTGTCCCACCTATTCCAGAATTTTCCCTTATAACATTCATTCATTCAAGTATCTAAAGGAGAATGTTACTTGTTTAAATATTTCAGGAAAATGCAAAAAAAAAAGTGGGCTATTCAAGGTAGTTTTGACCATAGTTTCCTATACACTTCCCCTCCAAAAAGAAAGAAAAATTTATATAGTCTTCATTATAAAATATTTTTGTGGGAAGAAATAGATGAATGTATAATATTCACTCACTTTCTAGAAAGCAACCATGGCATAAGATGCCTACTTTATAGTCCAAACTGCTGAGCTATATGAACTGTGAGTAGCACAGAAGAAGAGTATACTTAAGAGTAGAGGTCATGGGGCTGGGGCTGGGGCTCAGTGGCAGAATGCTTGTCTAGCACTTGTGAGGCACTGTGCTCAATCCTTAGCACCACATAAAAATAAACAAATAAAATAAAAGCATGCTGCCCATCTATAACTACAAAATTAAAAAAAAATGGAGGTCACAAAAAATTGAGGATACAGGCTTTCTGTAGACCAGTTGGAAGTTTTTTGTTGTTGTTGTTTTGTTTTTTGTCAGGCAAGAAATGACTGATTTCTTGGTTTGAAAAAGTTGTCTAAGTGAATCTGATATGCTCAAATGGATCAGAGCCAACACTTGGCAGAAAGAACTGTTTTCTTCATTCTGGAGAATGTAAGGACCTCTCATTGCACTAAACTACACAAAGGCCTATAGAAAAGTGATCCAAAAAGTCAGACAACAATGTTAGACCTTTGCACCATTCACTTACTTGACCTCATTTTGTCTACTTCTCACCCTAAAAAAGAAAGACAATAAAAAGAAATGCTAACCAAATTTCACAAAGGGAGGTCATTAATTTGCACTTTCAGTTCCTCTCACAGCAGCTTAATGGGTTTTTTTTCTCCTATCAAAGGTGAGCATGCCATCTTTCTTGAAATACATGTTCAAAATTCATTTACTGTATTGACACCAATAATTACAACACTTGTGCTCTAGCATCACATCAGGGCCATAGAGAGCATATGCAATTCTTCACATGTGACAGGCTAGCCCCTCAAAATGTCTGATAGATATAACTCAAGGAAACAGCAAGATCAGAAATTGTAGGATGCCAATAAGTTATTCACAATAACAGGTTTCTGTTTGTTTGTTTTGTGGTACTGTTGAGAGTTTTCACTCAGGGACAAACTCTGCCTATGCTCTTAAAACCCAGCTCATATGGTTTTTATTTAGTTCCCGAAAGAAAAAAAAAAAAAAGACAACACAACACTACACAGAACAATTGCTTTCTACTGCAATGCACCCAGGGTTAATGAGAAAGCCCTCCCTCAGTCCTCTGAGGCATCAGATTAAAACAAATGGAAAGCATCCCAAGCAGCAAACACCAAATATTAAATGCCCTCTTCAAATGGCTGTTTTAAATGAAGTCAACCATAATCAGGTGTTTGCTGCAAATGATGAACCTTTAAATGTTATTAACATTGCAACCTGCTTGGCATATTTAGTTATTGTGTTTACAACCTAAAAATGAAAACATTTCCTTGTCAGGGTCAGGCTCCCATCATTAATTTTATTCCTCGCTGTCGAGGTTTTTCTGTTTTGTCAGAAGTCTTTTCCACAGGACTCTATTAGAGCTGGCTCTCCATTTGCTTTATTGATTTGTAGAGAACAAGAGAATTTTAAACCAAAAAGTAAATTCAATAGCAACAAACAATTAAAAAGATACAATAAAGATGTGTTGGTATTATTTGAATCAAAATACCCAGTAGAATATACAAAGGAAAACATAACCCCTAGTGGCTTAAAGCTCCTGAAGGAAATTATCTATTCTTTGGGAAAATCCATCTAAACAAGTATGTCTCAGGGTAAGGAAATAGTATTGTCGCAAGTGTTTTTGAGAGACAGTTATGTGGGAGATAGATCAAATGATTTTAAAATACAAAAGAAAATGCCATCTAAATTCTGGGATCAAGGACAATCTTAAACATTTATAAGAACATTTTGTATCATTAATTATTTAATATATAAATGTATGTCAGTTCTCTTCTATAATTTTAAGAATAAAAGTACTTTATCAAGACAAAATCTTACTTGAATAATAAAATATCCATTGTACAGGCAACTCTTCTTCCTTGCTTTCAGCACTATTCTGTTGGTGGTAGACAGACAGAGTAAGGGGAGGGAGATCCCTAGAGTGGAACAGAGACTGGAGAGGAGGGCTGTGGACATTAGCAGAAGGCAAGCTGCAGTACAGAAAGAACAGAAGGTCATACACATAGAAGTCAAAACCCAGCTGAGGGGATTTGGAGACCGAATCTCAGCAGAGATTCAAGCAGCTAGGTGATGAACCTCAAGGACAGGCACAGAGCAAAGTAGGCATTCTTTCATAGGATTTTTTTTCTGTTTCTCTGTAACCAGGGTCCTGTGAGTCTATGTATGCACACAAAGGCACAAACACACTCCCCCCACAAACCTTTTTTTGCTGTGTGGAAAGAGCAAATCACCTGGGGATCACTGAAAACAGCACCTCTAAAAGGATTTATGAGTACCCCTTGTAATAGCACCTGCAGTCACTCCAGCTTCCCAGGTAGAAGATGTAGAGTAATATATAATCATTTCCTCAGGAAAAGTTGTCTAAGACCTAGTAATCCTTGAACAAGGAAGGACAGTGATCCTGGGAATGGTAAATAATCTTTCCCAGAATCATTCTGTACCCATTGTTTCTGGTCCAACTTTGCCCTCAGGAGGCTTTGTATGAGAACTGAGAGATCCATAGTTTGGGGATTCCTGGGCTCCTTATGTGCCTTCTCAAATTTAACACTGGAAAGTTAGATCATCCTGCCACCCAGAACACTGGGTTCTGGGTGGTTTTTGACCTAGGTCAGGGAGTTATTGCAACAGTACACCAGTATACCAGTCTTCTGCTTAGATTGATTTTCAGAAGCAATATAGTGTAGCAGATAAACAAAGTGGTAATAGGGGAATCAGACTATTTCATTTTGTCTTGATCCTTAGAAGATGGAATCCTTAAAGGGACATCACTGATAATAGAACTCATAGTATCTAAAGAACATGTAGCACCTAATTAAATGATAATATGGAAACTTACTTGAACCCTGAGTTTTAAAAGAAGTTTCTGTTAGTCATATGGTTCCATCTATGGCAATTCAGGGGAGAAATATGGTTCCCAGCATCAGTTGTTCAGCTAACTTTAACCTTAAAAAATAAGTGTTAAAATCAAGGTTGGGTTGTAACGAATCATTCTATGATATGCTGAAGATCTGTTTAAGATTATATCAGAAGGAGTATCAAATTCCCTCCTTAGTCTTTATTCCTTAAATTGGAATACAGAATATTTTTCTTTAAGAACAACCATTGAGCAATTAAGTACAAGCTCTGGTGAACAGCTTGCATTAGTGAGAACTGAAAACCTTGATAAGCTTCAAGTTTCTTTCCACCGACATTATGAAGAATCAAGTCCTTGCTATGATCCAAATTCACTTTGTTGTACAAGAATAAGCAAAAGACTTGGTCTGTCCAAATATAACAAATCACAGAGGATGGTACCATTAGCCCACCTATCTTCTTCTTATTTCAAATTCATTAAATGGTAAAATATAAAAGGATTAGTGTTCCTGGTACTAAGATTTTTAAAACATTGACACTTTTCTATTTTCATTATTTCTCTTCCACATATAATCATAATTATGAAGTTGGTGTATGTTCTCATTCCATATGTAACTATTCTAAAGTTGTTGTTCTACTTGTACTTAACTACATAAATTTTATTCTGCAACTCAACTTTTCATGCAAATTTATGTTTTCCAATCTTAACCATAATTACGTAGAGTTAGTTCATAATTTTAGCTATGCGATAGTCTATTAATTGAACATACCACCATTTTTCATTCCCCTCTTGGCGATATCCATATCAAGAAGAGATAATTTTGAGAAAGAACATATTCCTCTATGTGTACATGTGCAAGGCTTTTGCAGAGTCTTATAACCATGCTTTCTGTTCCATTAGGAGATGTAGAATCCATTTAGTGGGTTGTAAACACTTGAAGTATCTATGACATGATATATATGATAAAATAGATTAAGATACTGGTGTATTACCAGTTGAAGTATGAGAACCGTCTCTTGAAACGTTTGTATCATTAGTTTGTATACCCAGATGAACTCTGCCTTAACCAGATTTGGCTTATGAGTTTTCAACTTTCTGATGATCCAAGACTAAGACACATTTAGTAGAAACTGTACATTAAATTTTGAGTTTTGATATTTTTCCAAGCTACTGATATGTAGTATGATACTCTCTTGATGCTGGGCAGAGACAGTGGGCTCCGTGAGCCTCCATCCACACCCAGTCAGCTCCATGACCCCAGGAGAGATAACTGGTATTCACATACACGCTAGTGCTAAACTGATTGATGTATTAAACATATTTTGATTTATGATATTTCAATTTATGATGGACTTATTGGGATGTAGTAACCCCATCATAAATGGTGGAACAGGTATAAACATCTATGCATATATGGTCCAAAAGTGTAAAAAATGCTACCCAACTCTCTATACTGAGAAGTAGAGTAGCTGGTGGGTATATTTTGCTCAACTATCTGATCCCAAATTGTTCCTCATTGGTGTAATAGCAGCTCATATCTCTCTCTGTTAGGTACAAGAGATCCAATTTCCCCACTTCCTTGTTTTTCCTCAGAACAATGGGACTTAATTGGATTTGCCAATCTGAATAGTGTTAATATCTAGTTGTTTTGTGTTTCTGTGATCTCTGGAAAAAGGTGAAGGTTTTTCCCATGTAAATATTGTTAATATGTGACTTTGTGAATTACATATTTACATTATCTGCTCATTTTTATGTCATTTTTGCTTAATAGTAGGAGTTTTAAAAATATATGCTCTTGATAGTTGTTTTAGTCAGGTTTTTTGCTGCTGTGACTAAAAGGTCTGACCAGAATAATTATAGGGGAGGAAAATTTATTTGGGGGCTCAGATTTAGAGGTCTCAGTCCAGGAAGAGCAGGCTCCATTCCTCCTGGCTCAAGGTGAGGCTGACATCATAACAGAAGGGTGTGGCAGAGGGAAGCAGCTCAAATGATGATCAGGAAGCAGAGAGAGAGAGAGAGAGAGAGAGAGAGAGAGAGAGAGAGATTTCCACTTACCAGATACTAATACATACCCCAAATACACACCCCCAATGACCACCACCAGCCACACACTACCTGCCTTCAGTTTCTACTCAGTTAATCCCATCATGGGATTGATTCACTGATACTGAGTTAAGGCTCTTGTGACCCAATCATTTCTTCTCTAAATCTACTTGCATTGTCACACATGAGCTTTTGGGGGGCACCTCACATCCAAACCATAAGAATACTAATTGTCAGTTATTCGAACTGGAAACACTTTCTCTCAATCTGGACCTTCTGTTTTAACTTTTAGTATCTATTGTCATGTAGATCTTATTGATTTCCTTTGTTATCCATCTTTTATTATTCGTTCATAGGGTATTTCCTACGTGGATATTATAAACAACAATGAAGCAACTGCTTCTGTTCTTTAAGCATTTTTATTTCTACTTCTCATACTGAAGTCTTTAGTATATCTAGAATTTGGTTAGTGTATGATTTGTGGTTGAGATCTGATTTGGGTATTTTTGTGAATTGAAAATTATCATAGCAACATGTATCAAATAACCATCCTTTCTCCAATAAATATTGTAATTTCCACCATTGACAAAGTTACCATATGTGTGTGGGCCTTTTCCTGGATTCAATGTCAACATGTGGAATTATAAATGAATTGATTACCTTTTAAGCTGGCAGGCAGCAACAGCAGCAGGATTTGACCCAGTAGCAACAGTCTAATGAAGCACAAGTTTCCAAATCTTATTTCTTTCCAACAAAAGAGACCAGTGATCCTCAAAGAATAGCAGATACTTCATTTTAGAGTTGGGAGAAATTTGAGTGGTACTAGAATATATTATCAGAAAAATGTGTTTTTAGGAATGCTAATGTCAGGAGGAAGAAATAAGCCTGGGAAGACAGGGAGATGGGATCCTGGGTATTCCTAGGCAATAAAGCACAAAACAGTACCTGCAGATATTTGCTAAGAAACTTACCAAAGGGCTATTCTTAAATCAGGACCTACATGACTGGGGTCCATGCTTCTCCAAAGAAAGAAAAATGCCTGATTGATATTTTGATTAGACTAAAGGCTGCATGAATGTACCTAATTTCCACACCCAGAATTGGATGGGGACCTGACTTCCTTAAACTTACAGATCTTTATAAACTCCTAGACAATAGCCACTCTTTGATATCCCTCTCTTGGGACCCCTCCCACTTTGGGAGCTCTGCTTCTTTCTATTTCTCTCATAAGTTCTATCATTTTGCTCTCACCCTTGTGTCTGGATTTTATTTTTCAAATACATGAGACAAAGGATCCTACCATATGCTCGGTACTACACTGGTGGTAGCAAGTGAAAAACGTAGAGGGGACAGCTTGATTTGGTTAGCACCGTTCCATTTGTGACAACTGGAGTTACTATAATAATCATCTTAATATTACGAATAATGGAAATAAGTTGTGCTTGTGAAATTGTATCATTATATTGAAAAGACATGTAAATCATACAAACATTTTTATCAATGCAAAGATAAGTAAAAAAAGGATATGATTTAGATTTTGATCACTTTAATACAAAGTTTATGGTAATAAACATTATTAAATTTTTTTTTGCAGTACCTCTGAGCTATATCCCCAGCCCCTTTACTAGAATTTTAGTTTGAGACAGGCTCTCACTCTCTTGCCCAGAGTAGCTTCAAACTTGCCTCATCCCCCTGAATAGCTACAATCATAGATGTACACCACAGCAACTGGTGTACATTAATACATTAATAATCAATAATTAACATCAGTTTATTGTGCTAGTTAAAATTAACCAATGCTATTACATGTATTTTATGCTGCTTCTAGTGTACACATCTTTTTACAGGGCACGGGCTGTATAATATTCTCTACTGTGTAAGGTAGAAAATAATGAACATGATAAACTGAGTCAGAATCCTGCAAAATTAGGACCAATGATCACCAGTGGTCTCTCATTATAGCTAAGTAGGAAAAGATCTCAATAGTATATTATAAAATGAATTAGATGCATGCTTTAAAGATAGGGGTTAAGTTCTCTTCCCTCATCTCCTAAAACATCAACTCTGTGGATAATCACAAGCATGTAACAAGACTCTCATAATACATTCCTAATATTTTAGTAATGAGAACAACATTATTCAATAACAATTTGGTGGAATATATAAAGTAAACAATGAAATCACATTATATATAATATGTGTGTGTTTTGTAACCAAGTTACAAAAACATAAGTAATAATTATCAACTAAAATTAAAGAAGTACTATCATATAACTATGAATAGAAAAACCAAGAGAAATGAAGGCCAGAAATATTCTCAAAAAAGCAATCAGGTCAAGGGGGTCAACAAAGAATCTAGTGAAAATCTAGATGGTATCACTTGGATGGGATTGAGACAATTTTTTTGTTTGGTCCCCCGAAATTACTGGAACCTATGAAATATATTAAAATATTTCAGTTTTAGCCAAGCGCAGTGGCACACGCCTGTAATCCCAGCGACTCGGGAGTCTGAGGCAGGAGGATTGAGAGTTCAAAGCCAGCCTCAGCAACTTAGCGAGGCCCTAAGCAACTCAGTGAGACCCTGTCTCTAAATAAAATACAAAATAGGGCTGGGGATGTGGCTCAGTGGCCGAGTGTCCCTGAGTTCAATCCCCAGTTCAAAAAAAAAAAAAATTTTTCAGTTTTGAAGCCAAAAAATGATATCAAAACAAGTACTGCAGTCACTCTGGGAAAATAGAATGACCAAGCATAGACATAATGATGATAAATACTAACCATGTTGCCAAAGATATTTAGTAGGTTAAGTATAAGTAGATTAATGTGTGATGATCACTGTCTTGTTTTTTTTTCTACTATTTAAATTGTTTTAAATATCCAGTGGGATCTGTAGTAAATAACTAATAGCTTTAGGAGTTCAGTAAATTTAATCAATCACATTTTTATCCATGTTTATATTTTTACGAAAATTATTTTCAAAGTTTTATGAAATGAAGCTATCTCCTAAACTGAGAATTAAGCTAAATGCACACACACAAACACACAAACACACACACACAGATGTATTAGTGAAGATTCATAAATTACAGTCCCTCATATACAGAAGAGGAATAAATTTTAAAAACTTACATTTCAACATCTAATTTGATGTTTTTCAAATTATAAAAAGAATGCACACATTCTCAAAAGAATCAGTTGAATAGAACAAAAGATTACCACTCATCCATCTCATCTATCAAATCACACTCTTATTAGGGTGATGCATATTAGCAGATTGGTACATATACTTTCCCAACATTTTCCTTGCTTATTCAAACACCCCAAAAAATATATCCACACGGGTGTTTGCTGGTTATCAGAATTGACGCATGCCATATGCACTAATCTGAAATTTGCCATTTAATGTTTCATTTTAGGTAGCTATCTCCATGTATCAATAGATATCAACTTCACTCACCTAAATTTTCTAATTATGCATATGCCTGTGTGTTTGCATACACATGTGCACACAAACGTTTTAAAGAAATGGAGTCACACTGTCATGGTTCTTCTTTTTCCAATTAGATCCATTTGTTCCCTTTTTGCTTCTTTTTCTTCTCTCTCCCCTTGACCCTAGTTACTTTCCTCCATCTCCTGCTCTCACTACAGTAACCCATATAAGAAGCCTGACAGATTATAAAATAACTTGGTGCTTTGGAAACGCCAAGAGGTGATGTTGCAATGAAGTAAGAAGTATTCCAAAAATACACTGGTTTTAACTTAAAAAAAATCTTTCAAACTCAAACATGATATGACTTACCAAGATAATTGACTCAATAAAATATACTTTTATTCCTGGAGATAGAAAAAATACATTGTTTTTGATAGTATAGATTTTAGTTATAACGATTTATGAAATACTCAGGTTTTATAAATTATGGCCTCAAGAATTGTTAAAATAATCCAAGATATAAAATTAAAATTAAAGATTATACACATTAAAATATATTCTGTAAATGAAAAAAGATCAGGCACGTAGAAAACATTTGAATAAAAGTGTTTAAACTTGTTTGAGATGCTAAACTGTAGCTCTTTCTGGAGGGAGAAAAGCAGTCTACTTTCAAATATTAACTTAGCTGGCGCAGAGAGAACGACAGGTTTTATGCCTTTGGCTACTCAAGTTTAGAAATCTGAGCTGCGTTTGGAAGATAAGTTTTCTAAACTACCTCATTTAAGGTCACATGGGGCCTAAGAGATAATCTTGTTCAGATGCTTTTTTTAAAGTAGGGAAATTAAGGCCCAGAGAGGTAAAAACTGCCGAAGGTTATACAGCTAATTAAAAGCAAACATGGGACTCAAATTGAGACCTCTATTTTTATCCAGAGATTTTTTAAATAATTTCTTCATAACACTGAGTGATATGAAACCTCAGTGATAGTAGAAAACATTTAAGAATGTATATCTAATTCCACCGTCTCTTAGAAATGAAGGATTCCTTAAGACCTATGTAAGGACTACTTCTTCCAAGTACACAGTTGGCTAAAATTCTTGCACTTTTACTGTCCTAAATAGGAAAAATATCATGCTTTCATTTTTTATATAGTTATTCCTAAAATAGATTGAAATATAAAAATAAAAGAGTTAGTAAAGAAAATCTGACATTTTTGTGTGTGTATTATGTGTTTTTGCACATGTAAGTTTCTATGCACTGACTACATATTTGTTAACATATACAGACAATGACAACATGCTTTATTGTTGAGAGAATCCTTCCTGATAGCATGAACACCCGCTATCTCCACAGTGTAAGTAGATGATAGCTACTGTGTCAGCTTGTCAATCTAGATTCTAGAATGCAATTTTCCAATGATAATCATACACCCTAATATTCACAAAAGTGTATAAAAGTCACTAAAATAACTACCAATATTAAAAAAATTTAGCCTCAGCTATAAGTTTTTCATCCTGAGTTCCTAAAGTCAACATATGTTAAGCAAATATGTAGTCAGCACATAGGAACTCATGGGGAAAACACACACACACAAAGTGTATGTTTTTCATTAATTTTACTTTTTATACGTTAGTCTATTGCAGGAAGATCTATACCAAAAGTGATAGCATAATTTTTTTCCTATTTAGGAAAATAAAAGTATAAGAGTTTTAGCTAACTGTACACTTAGAAAAGGCAATCCTTATGCAAGATTGTTCTCATATCCAACACCAGTTGCAAGTCTGAGAGCAATACCACTCCAATACCACTTTTAGCTTCCAAAGCTTGCTGAAAGGACTCAAAGAACATACTTAAAGTTATTACACTCATGGATTATTGCACTAAGAGATAGAGATTAAAATCAGCAAAGGGAGAATAACATAGTGTAGCCTCCAGGAAAAATGCCAAATGTGGAGTTTCTATTGTTTCTTCCCTATGAAGTCAGACACTTTTTTCTGGCATTGGTGTGTGACAATATGCACAGCACATTGCCCAACACAGTGCTCAAGATTTTCATCATGTGGGTGTTACTGACTGATTGCTCATGGGGCTGATCTCCTTCTGCAGTTCCTTTGGAAGTCTGCTGATTCCATATGACCCAAAGTTCCTAAATCATGCTGTTGGTCTCTTTTGTAGCCAGCCTCCACATTAACAGTATCTGGTGACACAAGAACCCAAGATAAACCAAAACACTTTATTAGGCATGACACTCCAAGGGTTTAAGGATTAACTCTCAGAAACCAAAGGCAAAAATCATATTTCTTTCTGGCAAGGTTATATTCTGTTACATAGACCTTCTGTTGACAACATTCTCAGGCAAAACTAATTTCAAAACTCTCAATGCCTCAATTATCAGAGAGGCCTCTACTTGTAAGATTACTGACAGAAATCTTCATATGGAAAATTGAAAATGGATAAAAGTTTCCTAGTTCTTCAAAAGAGAAAGAATTTTGATATGATATCGCATTATTAGATGATTTGTTTGTCATACTCCACTCAGAGATATCCAAGGAAGAAGACTATTTGGAAGAGGCCACTAAGCTACTAAGTAAAAGACTAAATCAGTACATTCACAACTGGAAATGACAGTAATTTTTACAAGTAATTTTATTTAAAATAGCAATTTTCCTTGAAAATAATTGTAAGTTTAAAAAAATGTCTGTGCTCTGGGTGGTAAGGAGGGAAGAAGAAGCAATTGGAAGATCCTATTTTTCTCTCCCCTGAAGAAAAATTGCTAATACTGATCCCTAGATAAAGGAGACTATAGCATGGTGTCTAAGACCATAACCACACCTTTTTCTCTATATTCTGTTTCTTTATGGTTTGTCTTTTGAGTACTAGTGAACATTAGACCATAATTGCATTAAAAATTTTATAAAAATGTTGTTTTCTTTGGTCCATACTAGCTTATACATAAAGGCAAAAAGAACTAGAATTTTTTTCTTTCTTCTGCATGTTTTACATTCTCATTGAAAACTTTGTAATACCATAGTCCATAGAATTTAATATTCCCCTATCTATAGGAAAGTGCAAGGGCGCTGACACATTTAACACCAAAATAGTAAATGAAATAATTATTTTGCAAAATATTAATGGTAACAACAGCTCTAATACACTTTAAAATGATTATTACATTGGTCTTCAAAAAGATTAAGAGAACTAGTTCAGAAAATGTCCTTTAGACATATCCCTAAAGCTATAATAAAGATACCAAAATTACATGAAGCTCAACCAAACAATATTACATTTTAATTAAGAGCATATTTTTAGGATTTGAGAAAAAATAAAGAATATCAAAGCACACTTGTATAATATAGCTATCCAACACAGATCTGACACATAGAAACAGATAATTTTATTTCTTAACGACTGTGTTAGAGATGATCTAATCGAGAAAAAAAAATCTAAGTTTATTTCTCAGGATAGATAAGAAGCATAAATGATTTTTAAATTTAATTTTGCATGCTAATGTACCTAAGCGATCTTAAAGGGTCAAAGTGTCAAGGAATGTTTGCTTTAAATGAAATTTTTCTCAGTCCTCTTTCAGGACTAACAGACAAAATAAAGTTTTGGCTTTGTTTTTATAGCAGAAGATTAATTTACTGAAGGGAATGAAAAATATGAAGAGATAGAGAGTGTATGCCTATGGGTAAATAAAAGAGATAATATATCTGTATTTTTGTTTAGAACTGACTTCTTCCCATAACTTCTTTAAAATAGAACTACATAAAGCAACACTTTTAGATTTTTGTTGAAGAGCTTTATTGTTAAAGATATAATTTGTATGACAAGAATAGCCCAAAGGAGAAAAGAGTAAATGAACCCCACTGGAGAAAAATTTCATTATAATTTAGAAATTAGGTTGGTATTAATTCAAATTAGGTTGTCTTAAAATGTTAATACCCAGGGCAACCACTAAAAAAAAGAGAAAAAAATCTATATAATAAATGAAATAATAGGGAAATTAAATGGTACTATAAAATATCTGTGTTAAACAAAATAAAGCAGTAATGCACTAAAAGGAAAGTGATGAAAACATAGAAAACAGAGACAAAATTAGCCGATCTAACACCTACATTGTTAGTATTTCATTAAACATAAATATATTTTAAGGGCTGGGGATGTAGCTCAGTGTTGGCACACTTTCCTAGCATGTGTGAGGACTTGGGTTTGAACCCCAGAACAATAAAGAAAAGAATAAATAGATTTTTTTAAATCTCCATATAAAAAACCAGAGATCATAGAAGTGGATAAAAATGTAATCCAGATATTGTTTCATATAAAATACAAACTTTATATGTAAAAACAAAATCAAATTTAAAGTAAAATTTGGATATAGATATATGAAGTGAACAGTAAGCAAAAGATATATACGGTGGCTATCATAATATTCAGTAAAAATCACATTAAGGCTAAAAATGTAAGGAAAGGAAGAACATTTTATAATAAATTATAAAACTGAGAAGATACAATTATTAAAAATGTATTCAGCATCAGACTACATGAAGAAAAAAGTGACAAAACTAAAAATATATAATTCAAAGTTATCACTGGTGACTTCAATGGCCCACTTTCAATAATATAGCAACTATAAAGAAAAGTAGGAAATAGAAAACTTGAAGAGCATTATAAAGTAAGTAAACCAGACTCATATAAAGCATTTCACCCAACAGCAGCAGAATGCACATTTGTTACACGTGCATATGGGATATTCTCCAAGACAAACCATATGTCAGATCATGAAAGAGCCTGGATAAATTTAAAATTATTTAAAACACAGAAATTTGGTTCAACACTATGAAATTATATTAGAAATTAAGAGCAGAAAGATTTAGCAATACACAGATATGAAAATAATTAACATTTATAAATAATATATGGATGAAAGAACATATTACAAGGTAAACAAGAAAATGCTTTTAGATGGATGAAAATAACACAAGTTACCAAGACTTATGGTATGAAGCTAAATGAAGCAGAGAGAGAATGTATAGTTGTCAATGCCTAAATGAAAAAGAATGATCTTAAATCAATATCCTAAGCTCTCACCTTCAAATCCAAGAAAAGAGTAGACCAAACCCAAAACAAAGAATGATAATAAGTTTAGAGTAGACATAAATTATGAACAGAAAAACAAATGGTAAAACATTTCCAAAGCATATATCTGATGAAAACTTGTCTGCTGAATATGTAGTGAAATCTCACTACAATAAAGACAAATAATCCAATTTAAGAAGGAGCAAAGTATTTGAATATACATTTCTCCTCAGAAGATATATAAATAGTAACTACATACTCAAAAGAGTAGGGAAGCTATAGTGATATCACATTTCATATGTACTAAGATATGCAAAATAAGTTGGTAAGAATGCAGAGCAATGGGAACACTTATTCTTTGCAGGTAGAAATGTGAACTTGTACAGTAGATTCCCCCACAGACACAGAAACATAGTTGCTGCAAAACTTGTACATAAA
The DNA here is from genome assembly GCA_020662805.1 of Glaucomys volans. NCBI lineage: Eukaryota > Metazoa > Chordata > Mammalia > Rodentia > Sciuridae > Glaucomys > Glaucomys volans. The sequence continues at coordinate 110,232 of JAJEJO010054051.1, forward strand.
TGTTCAAAATAAAATTATTCATAATAAAAAAGTGGGAAAATATAAGTGTTCATCAACTGATTAATGAATAAATAGAATTAATATATCCATGCTATCAGTAATTTAAAAGAATGAAGTATTTCTCTACAACAAGAATGAACTTTTAAAACATGCTGAGAGAAGACAGTCACAAAAGAGCACACACTGTGAATCTATTCATTTTAAACATCCAAGAGAGGCAAATTCTTAGGGAAGGAAGGTGGAACAGTGGTTCCCAGGCACTGCGGGATAGGGAAATGGGTATAAATAAGCACTGGCAAGTGACAACAACTGTCCTCTTTTTGAGTTGATGAAAACATTCCCAAATTGGAGAACTGTGATGGTGCAGAACTCAATATACAAAGCAACTCAATGAGTTGTGCATTTTAAAACATTAAATTCTATGGCATATGAATGCCATCACAGTAAGTCTATTAGAAAAGATATTGACAAACATAGAATATACCCTGTATGGAAGCATAGTATGCCTTGGCCAAAATTTTACCATTTGTCATTTCTGCAAATCCAGAAACTCTATATCAGAAAACTCAGGTCTAATAATGTTCTTGCCTTAACACACCTGAGATATATTTACAAGAATACATCAAGCCATCGCAATTCATACCTAAAGTCAAAGAAACCCCTATTTCTAAGTATATACCTAAGAGATATGAAAATTTATCTTAACCCAGTAGTTGTGAATGTTCATAGAAACTTTGCCCATAATCACCAAAAACTCAAATCTCTTTCAATAAATGAATATATATGCACAGCAGTATAACCACATGAGATATTAAAAATTAAACTAATACACATTACAAAGTATAGATTAACCCCAAAACACATTATGATAACAAAAATCCTCTAATCCCAAAGGCTATCCACCTTATCATTTCATCAGTATGGCACTCTGAAAAAGGGCAAAATTAGTGGGAAAGAAAATGTATCTCTCCATGGTTTCCAGAGGGTAAGGTTGAGGGCAGTGGTTGTACAACAGAGCACAAGGAAGATTTGAGTGATAGAACTGTTTCCTATCTTGATTGTGGCAGTGATTAAATAATCATATGTATTTGTGAAAACTCAGAGAACTTGACACTCGAAAAGGTGAATACTACTACATGTAAATTATACCTTAATAAACTGACCACAAATTAATAAATAGATGATAGACAGTTGGACAAATAGATAAATGAGAGTTTTTTTATGTTAGTTTTTTCCAAATACCTTACATTTGTCAATACATGTGAAAGATAAACGCATATGCCACCAACCTATCCCTACTTTCCTAATTATATTCATCTCTTTTGAAAGGCAGATATCTCTGAGGACAGCAGTAATGGGCCTTTGTTCCCTAAGAGTAGATACCAATAGAGGAAAAGGAAAGAATTTAAAGCTCTGGATACATCAGGGAATTTGATGGGTTCTTCCTCAAAAGGATGAAACTGCAGTAAAGGGGAACACTGAAAACTTGTTCTTGTAACTACATTCAAGTTGTTGATATAAGTGCCCACATGACACTGCCCTGAGGTTGGAGAGAAGGAAGATGAGGGACTATAAGTTTCTATCTCCTCTATGCTGGCCTTCTTTTAGAGGATATAAATTTTACCTCTTTTCATTCATATTTTTGAACCTTTCTCTTAATAACTTGTAGCCACAACCTGGAATCAATACCACCTTCTTGTTTTATCTTCAGATGTGGGCTAGTGCAAGGTACCTATTTGTCTCATTCTCCAGCTCCATGTCCTGAAATAACCTCTATACCTAAAAGGAACAAAAGGAATCTGTAGGGTTTAATAACTGATAAGGAAAGGAATGCAATTTCCAGAAAGCTCTGAAAAGCAATGGGGAGGAAAATAACATTAAAATAAAGATAACTTCAAAACAACTACATTCCTTTAAGGAGCCCACTTGGAGGAAACTGTGGGATGAAGGCTCATTTATCATCCCTCTACTCATCAGCTTATGAAAAATTATAGTATTAAAAAGGCCCACTGTGTCTTGCAGATAAAAAGTCAGAAAATCAATTTGTGAATCATGGGAAGTAATGGTAAGTACTAGCAATGAGGCAGTTTGTAAGCTTTTAAACTTATTTTTACCCACTCTTAATGGTATGGAGGAAGGAGGAAGCTTTGAATCAAAATAACATTTTCATTTAGAGGACTTCACAATGAGTCTTCCACTTTACAAAATCTCGAATTTCTTTAGCTCTTAGGTAGGACATGGTTTTCTTGTAATGAATGAGCTCATCTAAAGAAAAATATGGAAGGTAAAATGAGTCAATTTTGCCTTGTTCCAAAGTACACCCTTTATATTTTCCTTAATAAAGGCTAAAGCAATAAAGTTTGGTCAAAATCAAATTAATTTTCCCCAGAAATGATTGCTAGTTAATTGAATATTCAAAAACTGGTAATTTTCCAAATGTTACCTATTTTGCAACTTTTATGTCTTTATACAATTTTCCATTTTAAGTTCTTTTCCTTTCATTCTTATTATTTCTGAATAATTTCTGAGTCAAAGCTTTCATTCTGAAGGCATTGTTGTTAGTTCTGTGTTTGAAAAGGAGGAAAAACTCAGGCATACAGAGATTCATTAAATATAGCATATCCATACAATGTAATAATTGAATAAAGTAGTTACTGAATTTAAGTGAAAAAAGTCAGTTACTAAAAACTAATTCAGAGACTAAAATTATTTTTCTTTGCTTCAGAATGCTTTCCATTTTCAAGGTTTATTTTTTCCCTTATTGGGAAAACCATTTTGGCAAGTATCAGTGCATCTCTCCAGTAGGTGTTAAAAATGTGCAACTGCTTTCTAGACTTCACTTTAGCAAACACAAGTTTGCTAAAGAAGTTGGAACGTGGTATCTGTAGCCAGCCAGTCAGGTTTATTGAAGTTACCTGAAATAAATATTACTAAAGTGGAGAAACAGAGAAAAAAGACTATGTTTGTATGTATTGTATGAGTCAACTTGATGGGGCTAAGGGATGTCCAAATAGCTGGTGATACATGACTCCTGGGGTATCTATGAGAGTATTTCCAAATACCAATAGCATTTGAATCCATAGACTAAGTAAAGAGATCACATTCACAAAGGCAACAGGCATCACATCATCTTGTGTGGGTCTAAATAGGACAAAATGGACAGAGGAAGGATGAACTTGCTCTCTGCTTGAGCTGGAACATCTGTCTTCTCCTACCCTTAGACATTAGTGCCCCTAGTTCTTAGACCTTCAAACTGGGAGTTTCCCATTGGTTCCCTTGGTTCTCAGGCCTTCAGGTTCCAGATACAACTGCATCACCAGCTTTCCTGGACTCCAGCATGCAGATGGCAGATTGTGGGAACTCAGTCTCCACAACTCAGTGAGTCAATCCCTTCAAATAAATCTCTTTGTAAACATCTCCTCTATCTATATTTACTCTATGTGCGTGTGTGTGTGTGTGTGTGTGTGTGAGAGAGAGAGAGAGAGAGAGAGAGAGAGAGAGAGAGGAGATTGTTGTTTGAGATTAGTTCTGTTTCTCTGGAATCTTTAAGATTTTGGTAATGAGAGTGGTTCTAAAAGTTCAACATCTCTAGTAATAAAAGAAATTCAAATCAAAACTACCCTAAGATACCATCTCACCCCAATTAGAATGTCTATTATCAAGAATACAAGCAACAATAGGTGTTGGTGAGGATGTGGGGAAAAAGGTACTCTCATACATTGCTGGTGGGGTTGCAAATTGGTGCAGCCACTCTGGAAAGCAGTATGGAGGTTCCTTAGAAAACTTGGAATGGAACCACCATTTGACCCAGCTATCCCACTCCTTGGCCTATACCCAGAGGAATTAAAATCTGCATATTATAGTGATACAGCAACATCAATGTTTATAGCAGCCCAATTCACTATAGCGAAATTGTGGAAACAACCTAGATGCCTTTCAATAGATGAATGGATAAAGAAACTATGGTATATGTACACAATGGAATATTATTCAGCCATAAAGAATAATAAAATTATGACATTTGCAGGTAAATGGATGGAGTTGGAGAGTATCATGTTAAGTGAGATAAGCCTATTCCAAAAAACCAAAGGCTGAATGATCTCTCTGATAAGTAGTTGATGGCACACAACGACACAACGGTAGGGAGGGTAGGGGAAGAATGGAGGAAGGATGGATTGTATAGAGGAAAGTAAGGGGAGGGGGGTGGGGAAGGAAAGATAATAGAATGCAACAAACACCATTATACTATGTATATGTATGAATATGCAAATGGTGTGATTCTACTTTGTACACAACCAGAAAAATGATAGTTGTACTCCATTTGTGTACAATGAACCAAAAATAAATTAATTAATTTTTTTTAAAAAAAGGAACAGAATTCTAAGGATGGCTTTCCCAAACTGGTTCTGGAAATTGGCTCTGTAATCTGATTAAATTTAAAGATGATAATGCCTCTATTTCCAATAGGAAAGAGTACTGATTGGTAGTCCTTCATATGATCTCTTCTGTGTTTATAGAGAGAAGTAAAATATCTGCATTAGATTCTCCTAATCAACCTCTTTTAAGAAGCAAGGAGCTAGATGATTCTACTGCAATGACTTCTTAGTTTCCACAAGTTGGTGAAAAAATCCTTCATAATAAACCCACCTATATTCTAAATAGGATATAGGATACCTACCTATATCCTATTGGTTCTGGTTCTTAGGGAAACGTAGCCTAATATGCTTTATTTTAAGCTTCCATCAGAAAGGCGATTCTGAAAGTGAAATTGCCTTGCCTTCTGGAAGTCAGCACAGATTAGAAGTTAATGGTACTCAGGTTGATAAGTGCTCAAGGGAATTTTTGTATTGTTTGTTCTCTGAAGTAGATTGTATAGATTAATTACGTACATTCTGCAGGTTAATGTGTAGCAAAGAAATGGATAGTTTAGGTAAATCTGGGAGAGTATACCCAATGATTTAAAGTTTATCAAGACAATGACATTCTTTACCTCAGTAGCTCACAACTCATAGTATTAGTTATGAAAGTAACTTTAAGCCTCTAGAATCACAGCTGTCCCAGCACTTCATATATTCCTTCTGTGTAGCCTCTTTGGTGCCAAAGTGCAACCTCAGAAAAATGTGTCACAGGAGAATTATAACTTCTGAATTCCAGGTTAGATCATTCTGGAGTCAGTGAGTCCACTGATGAGTGTCCAGTCTGTGTACTGTATATCTTGTCCTCAATTCAGAGAGTCTTGGTTAGTATGGGTGATCCAGCCATGCAAGCAGAAGACTGAACTCAGAGTTCCATCTAGTTCTTCTCCTGGGCTTCATTTGTTCTAGTTCCCATATTTCATTAGTGGAGACAGCTGGAAAGTAGCATATAAGGCTTCTGTAACATTTCTTCCATATTAACACTCGGATTTTATGCCTTCTAATACTCACAGCCCTGGAGAATTTAAAATCACCCAAAGAAGATTTTTCAATACTAAAAAGACAACTATTTCTCTACTCAAAACATTTCAGTTATGAAACCAAATGTGTGGGTTTTTCCACTTCAAACAGTTCTCCAGCTCTCTGCAGACACCAACTGTGGGTTTTTTTTTTTTTTTTTGCAATATAATTCTGATCCTAACAATCTGAAATTAGAATGGACCCCCACAGATTAAGAACTCAGACCCACAACATTGTCCCCATTTCAGACAATAACTGCAAATTACAGGTTTTCATTTGTACTTCTGGTCTACTGGCTTCGTAAAAATTGAGGGTACTTGTAATCGCCATATCATGCTAAATAATTTACTAAAATAGCTCAAAAAACCCAGGGAAACATTTGCTTATTTCAGGGTTATGATAAACCATACTACAAAGAACACAGAAGAAAAGCCAAATGAAGAGTTACCAGGGTGAGGTATGTGGGAAGGGGCGTGGACCTCCTATTCCTTGTCTAGTCACACCACTCTCCCACCAACTCCATGTGTTCACCCACCCAGAAGCTCTCCAGACCCCATAGTGTATGGAGAACTGCTCAAATACTTCTGATTATTAGCTTATCACCAGCCCCTCTCTTCTCAAAGAAAAAAGTGGAGCTGAAGGTTCCAACCTTCTAATCACAGCTTGGTCTTTCTGGTGATTTGCTGCATTCTGAAATTATCAAGGGTCTCTAGGCAGCAGGCAGCTCATTAAAGCCCACAAAAGGACATTCTCATCACTGATACTCCAAAGATTTTAGATGATCTTGTATCAGGAACCAGACAGTAAGACCAAATTTTATAGCAAACAAGGTCTCAGCAAGGGACCAAAGATGAGTATTACAGCATAGAGTGTTAGGACAGTTTTGGAAACTGTGCGAGGAACCAGGGGCAGAGATCAGATATATATTTATTATGTCACAAATGCTAATGCCAGAGTCCAGCCCACATTTTCTGACTTGAATCATATAAGGAAAGAATATTGATTTTGATGTGTTTCTTGAAAGCACCTTAGAAGACTCTAACGTGTAAACATTGTTGGAAAACATTGTTCTGGAGTACAGATTCTGAATGTTAATTAATAATTAAATCACCTAAAGATCATATGAAGATAAAGATTTGAATTCAGTAAATTTGAGGTAGGGTCTGAAATTTTGCATTTCAAAAAAAATAAATCTCTGGGTCAGACATGCTAATTTTCTCTGGACCACACTTTGAGTTGCAAGGTTCTAGAGGAACTGTTTCTATGAAAGTGATATACACAACAGTCAGATATATATCCTACCATAGCATATACATATATTGCATATATCTTACATATATTGCAATTTGACAAACAGCACAATGTGATGGTGCTTGAACATGGTGAAGATACAACAAACAGGTAAATATACCCATCTACCTATCAAGTCTAAGGTATCACTGACAGCTCTACTCCTGTGCCTCCTACACTTGTGCTACAATAAACTGTTATGTATTTCTGTATTTTAAAAAAGACTAAGATACAAATGGGATGAAGAATGGAGAAGGAAAAAAATCTGTCAATTTGAATTTTATGTAGTAGGAAAACGTGTAACCAGTAATAAAGCCCTAATCTTAAGGGAGTGTTTCTAGGGTGTGTGTGTGTGTGTGTGTGTGTGTGTGTGTGTGTGTGTACAAGCATGTGCAAAATACATACATGCCAACATTTATTGTAATAAGGTTTGGCCTTAAATTTATTATTCAACTATTGACAAAATACAATAAAGCTAAAGTGATAATTACATTTCCTACCCATTTTGAAAAATGTAAAAGGAGTTCTATTTCATTATTCTTTTATCTTATATACTAAAATTAAATTATATCTCTGAGTTATTTAAAAAGAAGACAACATGACTGCTCAAAATGATTATTTTAATATTCACATAGTTTGCCTTGAAGGATATATGATCAAAATTTTAAAGACTTCGAGAGTATTTATGTATGATGATGAAGGGTGGGGGGACTCTTTGGGATCTCTCATATGAGGGTCCTAAACCCATACATGAGGGCTCTGCCCTTTTGACATCATCACCTCTGATCCTTGAATGCCATCACCTGTTGGTTAGGATTTCAACATACCCATTTTGGGAAGACCCAATTATTTAGACTATATCAGTGTACTAACTTTGTCTATTTCAAGTTGCTAACTAGCTAGGTATTGCTTACAGAGTTATATCTCAGCTTCTAGATTTCATGCAGTTTTCTTTCAGAGTTAAAGCAGTAATAAAATTCAACCATTAAGTGCCTAGTCAGAAATTTCAAAGGCCTGTAGAGAAATGCTTTGCTTAAAACCATTTCATGTTAGTATTTTTTATAGGTTGTATAACTGCAATAAAATTAATGCTCCAGATACCTCTAAAATGCTGTTTTCAATATAACTTCTTCCAGCACAAAGTTCCTTGATCTTGTCCCCAGCATTCATCAAAGCTTAGATAGGAGTCAGATGTCCTCTCAAAAATAATAAACCAACTAAGAAGAAATGTTCAGTGCCTATCATATGTCTATATCCCTGGTAGGCACTTTAGGTAAGAAAACACAAGGTAGTTTTAATTAGCCCAATTTATTCCATTACTTGAGTCTCTGTGATGGGCATCTAACCCCTCTTCTTGCTTCTACCCAGATCCCGCTCCTGCTACTTAAATGCTACTGTTTACATAGCATAAAGAACTTATCCCTTATAAATTATATGAAAATGAATGGCATGAATTATTTATTTGTGGCAATAATTTGATGCCTGCACTACTTTACTTTTTGAAATTCCTAGCCGAGTTTTCAGTGAAAAATGAATGTAAATGGCTAAACTGAATTTAGATTTTGTCTACAGCAAGACAGAAACAGTTGATGAGACCAGCAAAATAAAGCTTTTATCCTCACCTACCTCTAGGAAGAGATGATTCAAAGAATTTGGAGGAGGATTTTTGTACAAGAAAAATCCTTTGGAGTATTGCAACTTTTCTGTTTGTTTTTGGAATGTGTCCCAGTCCATTCAGACTTCTATAACATACCTTAGATGAGTAGTTTATAAACAGAAAACACATTTCTCACAGTTCTGGAAACTGGCATGCTCAAGGTCAATGTCCCAGTGGATTTGGTATTTGGTGAGGGCTGGCTAACTGCTTCAGTTCAGATTTACTAAGGTGTATTCATATATGTACAAGAAACTTCAAATGTTTTCACTACAATTATGTCCCAAATGTCCAGCTCTTTATCATCTCTTTTACCAGGTTTCAGCAATCTGACTTGCCCTCAGATGTTTCAATGGACTAAACTTGCTTGTATCTTAGACTCCTTCCACAAAAAACTCATAGTTCAGCTCTCTGCATGGTTGAGATCTAATCAAGGTTGTCTCAGCTCAAGAACTATCTCACTCGGGAAACCTTTACCAGTTACCCCATGTAAGAGTCCTACCACTATAAGTCCTTCTCTATAAATTCATGCTGCCTTATTTCTCTCATATTCTATTTCATACTATTAAAATATGAGAGTTTTATTATCATTTGCTTCCCCTAATAGAATGTAAATTCATGAGATATAAACATGTCCTTTTCCCCCACTATTCTTAGCATCTAAAACAATGCCAAGAAAATTACAAATGTTCAACAAATTTGTATGGAATAAATGAATAAATGCTAGTTATGATTTTTATTAAAATGCAATTTTGAGTGTTACTTTTAATAAAAGAAGTCTTAAAGTTGCTTTACTTTAGAAATCTGGTTTAGAATCATCACATACTAACACATAAAAAGGAATCAACAGATACTGATCAGATGGAGGTGGGTAGGGAAAATAATGCATTAGAAAGTCATGTTTATCAAAGGAAAAAAAATCTAATCTTATGGGAAGAATGTGCTTTTTACAGCTTTACATAAATAGAGAGGTAGATTGATTTCATTGAGTTTTAATTTATGCCCCATATCCTGTACCTGTCACTTTGCCTCCTAATATTGCACTCCTCTCCTGATATAACTCTGAAACCAACCATGTGAATTAGTATGGATAAAGAGATGTTAGTACTTATCATGCAGAGACTTGATAAACATGTATATTTTAATGCACAATTGGCCTTAGTTACTCTTGTATGTCTGCCTGTCTATGAGCACATACTGAAACCAACCAGAGTAATTTCAGATACACATAAAGAACTGAGGATTTTCTAAACCAGCCAACAACCAGTCAACCTTCTAATATATGAGAGGGCCAGACCCAAAAGAGCAACATTCAGCTGACTACAGAAAAAGGTGAGACTATTAAAAACCGGAAGAGATGCCCAGCTAATCTGGACTCAGGAACTGTGGGTTTGTTACCTAGCGATTACTGTAGAATCAGATAACTGAGATTGTAGATTATTCAGTGAGAAATTAAATATCCTCATGTACTGATGACTTTCAGACCCATAGCTCTAAATCCATCTCTTAAGCCCTCTTTCTGTTGAACATAAGACATAGTTCTTGCCATATTTATGTTGATATAACAATTATAGCAAAATCCATTGAACATTTGTGTGCATTTTCTATGTAATATTCAATTTAATTTCATAGTAATTATTTGTAAATGAGGAAATTTGAGATTGTTATACTGTAAGTACTTTTCCAAGCTTCTTCTAACTAATAAATAGTAAATCTAAGAAGAATCAAACCCAGGAAGTTTAGTTCCACAGCCTATGTTCTTGACCACTGAGTTCTCTTTTTTATGTTCAAAACCATTGACTCCAATATCCTGCAGGTAACTCAGAGTCGACATGTTCGGTGTTGAAACCTTGTCCCTTCTGCAGTCGTAGCAAACCTGCTTTCCTGTTTCCCCTATATAACTGTTATCCTATTGATAAAAATTCAAAATAAAAATGGAGATAAATCCTGAAAAAACTTGTTCTCCCTACTTGCCTCCACTTCCACTAATACCAAGGAGCTATTTATTTTAGCTCTTAATATCACAGAATTTTGTTTCCTTTTTAACATGTCCATTGTTGCTGCTCTAGAATAGAATCCCACAGCTCACTATGACCTTCTAACTTAAAGTTCTGTCTTGAATCTGGGCTCTTCTTCATTCTCCAGCCTATGCTAAAATAAACTCTCTAAAATCTAACTCCCTCCCTCTCTGTTTAAGATGCTTCAGTGGCTCCCCCATAATCCCTAACCTTTCATACAATTAAAGTCCTTAACATAATATATAAGCCCCTTCATGATCTGTTCTGTGACTTGCCTTCAGTCACTGATCTATTCACAGTCCCATAAAGAATTCCACTTTGGACATCCTGAACTACTTTGGGTCTATGATAATACTACACTTTCTCATGGCTCCATTTCTTTTAATTTTCTGATTCCCTTGTTTGACTTATCTTTCCTCTACTTGCTAATCACCAGGTTCTTAAGACTGCTCATGCTTCACTTCCTCTTGGAAGCCTTCTGTGAAATACATTTACCTCCAACCTGACTCCTCCATCCCACCTGGTCAGGAAGTTAGGAAAGCCAAGATTGTGCATGACTCTACTCTGGTTCTCATCACATTGTACTGTCATCTGTGGTTTTCTTGTCTGTTTCTCTGCAGCAGCCTGAGAGCTCCCAAGTGCAAGCACATGCCTTGTTAATCATGGTGTTCTCAGCATCTGGCACATGGCAGATAGTCAATGAATACAATCTGGATGAAAGAATGAATAAATGCATGAAGCATTTTCTTTTTCTTTCCTATTCAGCCTAGGAACAAAACTCATTTGGCTGATGAGATTTTAGGAAGGAGTTCTCAAAAGGAAGAAGGAAGCATTTAAATGAAAACAGTATCTACATGCAAAGTGATTACAAAGGTATTAAATATGGCAAAAGATTCTAATGGAATCTTACCTTACCCCTTTCAAGAGATGGTTTTTCCTTGAACACAAAAATATCTCTGAACAATTCTAATACTAGATCAAGAGTTTGTGATGACAACACATACTATGCTTTTAAGTTCAAAAGACTATAAAGTTAAACATAGCCTTGTCTAACACATGATATATAATTATTGCATTTCCCTTTCCTTTTTATCCATTAAAGGTTCTTTGCAACAATATAGCAATAGCAATCTCCTCCTTATTATACAGAAGCACATACAGACTTTGATTATGTTTTGCCTGTTAAATAGTTCATCTGCTACTGAATAGTCCATCTCATTCAAAAGTGCATGGGACCTTTATATATTTACAACACTCTGCATTATGAGGAAACAAGGGCAGCTACCTTGTCATTTTGAAAGCCTATGCAGAAAATAAGAGGATTATTGTTAATGCTTTCCTTAATTTGGTGAGACACTGTCCTATAACACAAAATAAAGTATTCAAATTAGGCCTTCACTGTTAAGCCTTCCACAACACAAGGCTCTTCAGAAGCTTTGCACACCACAAAGAATGCAGTTTAGACATTTCTTTACAAGCAAAACTAAGAATCATTTAAATGTATTTAGTCCAAATATTTACTTCAGGATTATACTCTGCAAAATAGTTAATTGAAATCAAAGAAATATGGAAAGAGGAATGAAGCAAATATTTAAAGATACCTTCTAGAGGAAAAAAAGCATATTTTTAGAAGATATCTAAAATTACTATACTGCAAACTGTACTGCATCTTAAGCATGAAGAAATAGTGCTTTTGAAATTTTTATTGTTGCTTTATTTATATTGCCTATAGTAATTATTTGAGCCCTATAATTTTGGTCAAATAGGGCCTTACTATGAGATTGAAAAATAACACAGCTGAATTTCAATGTGAATGCAGCCGTTGATCTTTCACAGACATATATCTTTAATTGGTGGCATTCACAGTCTTAAGAGTAATGTACTAGCTAGGGAGTGATATTGTCCAAATTATATTGTTATATTGTGATACAAATTAATATGTAATAACAAATCTGATCAATATGTACAACTATAATGCACCAATAAAAATGTGGAAAAAAGATTAATGTGCTAGGAAATCAATTGGAGTCAATTTTGTTGCGTTGATATGTGAATAAATCACACTGAACCCTGTGATATGTTTTATGTTATAAAATATACTAATAAAAACATTACATATATACAAGTAATATGAGAGTAACATTAATTTTAAGCATTGAGGAAATCTATTTTTAAGAAAAGATATAAAACTTATACCTTCAAGCTATGTGCTATAAGACTGCATTAATTAAGGTCAACCCTGTGCATAAATACCACTGACATTCATGTTCTATTTATCTGAGGTTCACAAAGCATTCAATTTTTAATAAAAATCTTCAAATGAAAACATCAAAATGTCATACTTGCAGAAAAATGTATGATAAACTCATAAAATATTATAATCTCTTAATCGACTTTATATTTGAGCATAACTACTCATACTCCAGACCAACAATTTGTGACAATAAATATTATAAATTATACCACAAATGCAAAGTAATATAATTGTTACATCCAATCAGTGTCACCAGGGATTTTGGCAACCTGATTGGGTTATGCTTCATTTTCTATACTCAATAAATTCAATATTGTAGGCTTATATGCTAGAACATCCTAATATTTCCAAAAGTTGGATCCTTCTCTGAATTCACTACATCATGACCTGAGTACTTTAGATTTGATTAAGTATGATAAATTTTCAGTTGATGAAATATGTCAGATTTAGATGTTATCACCTAAAGGAAAAATGAACTCTCTCCATTTTCTTTATGAGTGTTGTATGCACTAGACACAATCTTCATTTCTAAGATTTGATCAATATTGGGGAAAATTAAAATCTAATACTCCAGATTTTTTCAACATGCTCAATGCTTTGATTTAACTCCTGTGTCACATACCATTGTGGACCTAATTTTTAGAGCCATGAGTAATCTATGGGCTGATGAATGTAACAGACTGAATATTCAGTCACCATGATATATACTTTGTCATGGTTCTTTCACTTATTTAGGCAAACTTATTCCACTCTCTGGAATGCTTAGTTTCATAGCTTTGTTTTATATCCTCTGAAGAATGAGTAGCACTAGGGAGCCACTGAGACAAATGTGTTCATGTCAATCAACCAGGAACCAGGACATTTAGGGCCTTGTAGACTTGTGGTGATTACCTTAATGTATATTTAAGGTAATTAGCACTGTGCCTAGCATTATAGTAATGCTTAACAAATATTTACTATTATTGTTATTATTGTTTTGATTTAGGACTAAAATTTATATTTGAATTAAACATTTGTAAGTAAAATGGAATAGCTTTGAAATCAATAGATTTTCCACATATGGTATTTTGGGGGTGGAAAGGGAAGGGGTAAGCAAATTTAAGTCAAGTTGATCTTTTACCAGTATTAAAGCCTCACGATAAACATAGATTTAATTAGATACTTCATTTATGCAAATTTACCATAAAATGTGTGCATGGGATAAATTCTAATTGTGTCATATTCCTATGAAGAAATAGAGGTAGTAGAAGAAAATGGAGGTTGTGGAATATTTTTTATTTGATTTAAAACAACCCAGCTCTACCACTTGGTAATTGTATGACCTTAAACTTTCTTGGATTTTTTTCAATTATATACTTATACCATAAAATTCTTGTGAGAATTTGATTATCCATATGAATCATGGTTCTTAAATATAAAGTAGGCATATAAACATCAGTGCTCTTCCACTTTTATCCCACTTTCCACTCCTCAATATACTATAATAAATTAGAATTTTACTGTTTTTCAGTGAAGTTGTAGAGTTGTTCTTGAGTGAAGCTGACAAAGCAAGACACACTAGAAACTTATTTTATACTCTACTCCACTGAAAACCTGGAATATAAATTAAGAAGGGAAAGCTATTTTACATTATGATTTGAAGAACCTTTGGATTTCAAGCATGGCAGATACATCTGTGTTAAGAATGCGGAATCTGCAGGCTGGGGATGTAGTTCAGTGGTAGAACATTTGGCTAGCATGCACAAGTCCTTGTCCCACCACCACACAAAAAGAAAAAAAAGAAAAGAAAAGAAAAGAAAAGAAAAGAAAAGAAAAGAAAAGAAAAGAAAAAGAACAATGAGGGCTCTGAATTCAAATGCCTGTGGTTAAGTTTTAATTCTTCCAGGTTTTATTTGCACCTCTGGGCAAGCTGCTTTTTTTCTCCTGAGGCCCCAGTTTGTGGATAATAGTAGTCATCTCAGAGGATAAGAAGTAAATTAGGTAATACCAAGGAGTACTTACAATGGTGCTCAATAAATAGAATATTGATTATATTGATAACACTCAATAACAGTATCTTTTAGATTCAAATAATAAATGCTAGTGCCACTAAATTACACTTTGCATTTCCTCAGAGCATTGAGCATCACCCTTATAGGATCAGCTTCTTAATCCTCTTTCAGGAATTCAGATAAATTATCTTTGTCACTGTAGAGTTCATTACAGAATTTCCTACTCCTGTAATTTCCCCTTTCCTTCCAGTTCAATTCCGTGTCTTCTTTAGAAGAATTGTTCTGTTCTCAGTCAGTCCTCTTCTACAGCAAATTGTTCCCAGAATGGAACTTCTAACCATTTGTCTTAAATGAAACCTAGATTTTCTTTTTTCCTGATGAAACCTTTTGGAAAATTTGTTCATCAGCCATGAACCCTGAATTTCAGGCATTGAGGCCAATGTCAGTACTTATTAAACAGTCTTTTGTCACTTCAAGACCAGCACTCCTCCACTTAATGCAGAAAACCCATCTTCTATCAAGGATTATACCATCAAACTTCCACCCAACCCACTATATACAAATGTACTAACCATGTGACTTTGCTCTTTAAATTCTTTGACACCTAGCCTGCAATTATTCCACCTTCATTTCAGGATGATTATAAATTCAATCATGCCGGTGGTAAATCATTCAGCTATCTGATCTTTGATAATTTTCTCCATCTTATCTCAAAAGTCTTATCTTTCTACCTGGGAACCTACTCTCATGATCACATTTTAGGCTTCACAATTCATTCCAAAAGCATACAGTAAGCACCTTCAAGGTGCCAAACACTTATAGTAAAGATCTAAACAAGTAAAATCCCTACTCCCATAAACCCTGCTTCCACCAAGGGCTACTCCAAGTATAATGTACTCATACTTTTTTCCAAGTGTTCTTGCTTGCCATCTCTGATATCTTTTCATGTTCAGTAAAGTCAGTTTTTCCAAGTTAATGCCCTATCTTGACTTTATTTCCTTCTTTAAACTCCACAATGTATCAAGGCTTTAATCATGGTCAACATTCCCTGAGTTGGACCACTTCCAATTCACTAATTCACTACTTAAGTTTAAGTTTATAACCTCTTTGTCACAGTACTGCTAGAAAAAAATGTCACAGAACTAAAATAATCATTACAAACTTAAAGAATACAGTTTCATGTACAGTTTCAATGGAATAGGGCAAATGATTTTTTGTCATGCTTTGTACCCTTAAGATATTATTCACTCTACCATTTTACTCAAAGACCCTGCAGGACTTAAGTTCCTATTCTTGGAGTAAATGACCCTTCCTATTTTGCAAGGATATGAAATCACTCAACTGCAAATTCATTTGATATTTATAATTATCCTACATTTGTCTACATATATTTTCATCTTTGATTCAATGAATATTCTTAAGAATCTACCATGTTTCAAGGCATATTCTAAGACATTAGGATACATGAGAGGCTAAACTGACAAAGAAGTCTGTCCTTCTGAAACTTACATCCTATAAGGGAAAATAGGCAATTATCAATGATCATAAGGTACACATACATATGTCTCATGGTCATTGCTTATTGTTATACAGTATTATGATTATGAATCAGTGCATACATATATGTGTAGGTATGTTTGTATGTGTGTATGTATATGTATATATATAAAAATTATTGTTAGAGACTAAAGTAAAGTAAGACAGTGGATCCATGTTAAGGATATTAGAAGTGGTAGGTACTTGCACTATTAAATTAGCTGATGGTAGGCAGCCTCATTGAGTTTGGTTTTGAGCAAAGCCTGGAGAAAGCAGAAGTTCACCAAATCTCATGCTCCAGGCTCAGGAGAGAAGAACCCACTTATGTAAGTTTGAGTTTCCTATCTCCACATGTATCCTCCAGGTTTGGCACCCATTCAATTCATTCATTCTTCTTCATCATTTTCTTTTCTTCTTCTGTGATTTATAATATTTTTCTTCCTATAACCCTGGTCTGATTTTCCCATGTTAAACAAAAATGAGCAAATGCTCTTATTCTATGCTGTATCTTGTTATTTCTTCTCTGACCAGGTGAGTTATTTGAAATAAAGAAACGAATGGATGGATGTTACAACCTGGCAGTTCATCAGCTCATTGTGGCTAATGAGCATGTTCATTTTGCCACAATCATGTTTGGAGACATTTGTAAATTATTTTGGATAATTTCAGATGTGGCATATTTTCTACTTGGTCAAGGATCTCATTACTCCCTAAATTATTACACTCTTCCTGCTTCATTCATGTATATTCCCTGGTTTGTGAATTTGGACCTCTACTTCTGAATAACTGAGAGAAGACTATAAGGAACTTTTGAAGTTGCCCAACATATTCATTACACTATTGATTAAAGATTTCAAGTTAAAATTATCTGATAATGGAAGTGTTAAGATAGTAATGAAGTAATTCTAGATAATATCTGGGGAATTTATCTTCATCATTACTGGGAATGGATTAATTATTACATTACAAGTAATCTATTCTTAGAGATAGAATAGCATTTTTCCCCAAAGAAAATTGTGAATCATCCCTAATATCTCACCTATCCTTGGGTTTCAGAATAATAAATCAAAAATCATATATTCATGCCCCAACAGAAGTAGGAGGCAAATGACCATGAACGGTGCTACAAACTTTCTTAGAAATCTAGCAGTTCTTTGAGAAGGGGCACAAAGAAGAAGTCTGTGAGAAGCACAACCTGGTAGAGTGTGTGTGTGTGTGTGTGTGCGCGATTATTCTGGATATAAAGCATTCTAAATTCTTGTTATGTCAATAGCATCTTTTGAACAAAAGCCCAGAAGTGATTTTATATACTTGGGCTGCAATGTTTCATACCATTTAATCCACTTACTTAGCATAACATTTTAGATCAGGACATGATGCATTAACTAAATTAATTTTCTATTGGATCACCAGTAAACTGAGAAATCTCTGTATAGGGATAAGTCAGATTGTCTTAGCGATTTGGAAAGCAGGAGATAATGGTAATGGTAAGAAAGAGACAAATACAGAGAGAAAGTTTGGAGACAGGGAGGAAAAAAAAGAGGCCAAATTATTTTTTAGTAGATAAAAGATTGATAGGAAAGTTTTATTTCATGATGGGAGAAACACTTCACATGTGATCTAAACTGTCAGCAAAATTTTAGATATAGTATTATTCACATTAGGGACAATATTGTATAGAAAATTGCTAGAATTTATTCACCTCACCAAATTGAGATTATACCTATTAGCACTCCCTAATTCCCCTTCCACTTGGCCCTTAGGAAACACGATTCTACTCTGATGAGTCAGACTATTTCTGTACATCGTAAGTGGAATCATGCAGTATTTGTCCTTTTGTGACTGGATTATTTCACTTCACACAATATCCTCAAGTTCATCCATGTTTTCATGTATTGTAGTTTGCCTCTTTAAGGCTCATAGTACTCTTTGCATTATATACTACATTTTCTTTATCCATCCGTGGATATTTAGGTTGTTTTCTTATCTTGGTTATTATAGTGCTGGAATGAACATTGGAATGCTAATATCTCATCAAGATCCTAATTCTTTTGGATTAATACTCAAATGTAACTGATAACATCATATGATAGCTCTGGAATCTCTATTTTTTCCATAATGTCCATACCATTTTTCACTTCTATCAACAGCATACAAGGGTTTTAATTTCCCTCATCCTCACCAAAATTTCTTGTCTCCTGTTGTCCTGATAATGGCTATGCTAATTGCTGTGATGTTATATCTCATATAGAACAGAGCTGGGAGCAACATCCTTTCTGATTTCACAATATATTGTAAAGCAACAGTAATTAAAATATTATGGTACTAACAACAACAGTAACAACAACGAAAAATCGTATAGACCAATGGAACACAATAGAAAGCCTAGAAACAAATCCATGAATAAATGGTCAACTACTCGTCAGCAAGTATGTCAAATCTACACAATGGAGAAAGGAATTCCCATTGCAGATGGTATTAGAAAAACAATACATGTAAAAAATGAAATTAGGTTCATGTTGCACCATATACAAAAATCAAGTGGCCTTAGTCATCTTTTTACCCCTGTGACCCAGACAAGAAAAACTTAGAAGAGGAAAAGATTGGGGAGCTCATAGTTTCAGAAGTCTCAGTCCATAAATGGCCAAGTCCATTGCTATGGGTCCAAAGTGAGGAAGCACATAATGGCAGAGGGCATAGCAGAAAAATACAGCTTCCTTCATGGCATCTAGGAAGCAGAGAGCAAGGGAGAGGGAAGGAAGCACAGGGAAGATTCACCCTTCCAGGGCACACCCCCAGTGACCCACCTCCTCCAGCCTTACCACACAGTTCATTCTAACTAGGATGAAGGGATCAGGTTACAGCTCTCACAATCCACTCATTTCACCTCTGAACATTTCTGTATCAACACAGGAACTTTGAGGGGACACCTCATATCCAAATGATAGCAAACTCAGAGTGGATTGAATGCTTAAACGTAAGACTTGAAAATGCATATCTCCTAAAAAAATATACAGGAGTAAAGTTTCACAACATTAGTTTTAGCAATGATTTATGTACATAATATCAAAGATACAGACTTGAAAAGCAAAAGCAGACAAATGGGATTACAACAAACTAAAACACTTCTACGAAGCAAACAATCAACAGTGTTAAAAAGGGTAACCTGTGGAATGGGAGAAAATACTTGAAAACCACGTTCAGAATTAGAGAAAGGGGTAATTTCTAAGACACTTAAGTAACTCAAACTTAGTTACAAAAAATCTGTTCTGATTAAAATGTGGCTGAAGACTTGAATAGACAGTTCTCCAAAGACAACATAGAAATGGCCAACAAGAATATGAAACAATAGGAGAATTTCATTGGGAGAACGTGAAGTGTAGGAAAAAGATCTCTGCTGATAAAGCTAAACTCATTCTACCTCTCCGCAAGGTATCTGTCTGTGTTATATTCTCTAAAAAACTGCAGGCCTCTGTTGGCAGAAAAAAAGACACCAAACAACACCCCAGTTCCATCTCACAGTTATGTTTTAAATAAATATCTGCTGGGAACCCACTGGGACTTTACAAATTTAGATCTGACAGGAAATCAGTGAAAAAGGATAAGAACATTCTAAATATCCTGAATATCAAGAAATATATACTATGAATTCTTTGACCCCAAAGACAAAAAAAAAAAAAACAAAAAAATGAAAGAAAAAAAATCTATTGAAAAATATTGCAATAAAAATGAAGGGAACAATGATTTAAAGGTTCTGAAGAAAGGCCTATTTCTAAAAATAATTTTGTACCAAAAAAATACTCAAGTGGTTGGCATTATAACTCTTCCCTGAATTGTGATACATGGGCAGTTAACTCTATTGCAGTTGTGTCTTGCTAAGTAATCATGTTGGTATGCCCTTAGAGGCAAAAACTTTGTCGTTTTTGTGGTTGCCACTAGTCCTTATTAATGAAAAAAGCTTATTCCTGAAATTTACCACTGTATGGTCAATTGCAAAGAGCAAGTCAACTTCAAACAGAAAGTCTTATTAAATTATGTGTGCTTAATAGTGTGTTCTGTTTTAGAACCCACTCTTCCTCACCTAATGAGCTTAATATATTCACATTATGACATAGGCGAAAGGAGCTTAGTTTTTTTAATTCATTAATTGTAATGCAATCTGTGATGATATGCTATCTCTCAGCCTGAAAAATCCATATGATTTTCATAGTTAGGAAAATATATTGATCAAATGATGAATAGCTAATACAGATAAGTAACTGAAAGTAAATGAATATAATGTATACAATAATGAAATGATTTTTTTTTAATGTTAAAGGAAAAAAGCTGTAATAGTATATGGTGGATATTAGAGACAAGGCTGTTAAAGTCATCTTTTGTAGGTAAATTCTGAGTCATATTCTCCACAAATTTATCATTTTTAAGACTCATATTTCCTTTTATACAAGCTTCAGTTAACAATGAAGACACATTGCAGAAAACAACTATTGGGAATAACCAGTGCTAAATAAAGGTAACCTCTTAAATACATAGACCACATGCATCCAGCAGACTGAACATTGTAGAAGATGCTATCCTGCCCACTTCTTGCTCATCATGGTTATGTGAAGTCAAGCATGGTGGATTCATTTAAACATCGAGTACAATTCAAATTTGTTCTATACATTCTTCTTTAAATAAAAAGCATTGTGTCAAATAAGTTGGTATGTCTGCCTGAAAAAAAAATGTAATAAATATAATAAAAATTTTTACATTTTATTTCACAGTTATTAAGTGTTGTGTTTTGAGAAAACATTAAATGACTGGTAGAAATCTATTAGGTAATGGTTTAACTGTGCTATGAAATTCAGTCTTCTCAAATTATCTTAAATCCTGCACATGTTCCTGCCTTGACTACTTCTGTACCTTTATTTATGATCACTCTTCCTCTTTCTGCTCCAATCACTCATACCACCTTTTGGTTTTCCCAATATTCCAACCATGCTCCTTCCCAAAACCTCTACAATGACCATTCTGTCTGCAGAGAACACTTCTCTCTGCATCTTACCATGGCCTTCATTTTAGTTTTTGTAGCAAGAAAGACTCCATGAAGACAAATGCTTTGCCTGCTTCCATCAGTTCTCTATCCCCACTGCTTTTACAAGTAGATGTTCAACATACATTTGACGTTCTCAAACAAATGAATAAATGAATTATGTGTCTTTGTTTATAAACATATGAAGCAAATGGGCAGTCATTGCCTTAGAATAAATGTGCAAATGACAAGTGCGGGAAGTCACCCATGACTTATATGAGAACCAAGCATAGCTGGGTCATTAGCCAGGAAAATCTGGTCTTAGGAACTCCCAGTAATAACTGATCGAGACTGCCTGAGTCAAGTGGTTATCCTATTAGCTCACTGCTAAAATTCAAGTACAATCATTGGATGTGGGAGTGGCCTGCTAGAGCCAAAAGGCTTGCTTACCTCCACCCCCCCATCCTGTTTTTCCCAAAGAAACTCCTACCAGCCCCTTTTGATCTGTACCACTATAAATAAAGCAAGCAGGGGCTCCTTTCTTTGTTAGAGCCAGACCCTTATGGACAGCTCAATCAGTCATGCCCCTGCTCTAAAGATAATTCTGTCTTCCATCATTATTTCTGATAAATAAATTTTATAGGTTTTATTTTGTAGCCAGCCCATCCCTCAGACAGGAACCCTTTGCCTTGCCCAGGAGGGATGTGTGGGGAAGACAAGCTATTTGCCTTTATGTACTTTTTATTTTGTCTCTTTGTTTTGAAGACAACCACATTGCCAATTCACCTTGAGTAGTGATCCTAGAGTATAGCTCAGAAGATACTGAACAATTCTGAAGAAGTTATTAAGGAGTTTTAAAATGTGCAAGCCTCAGAAATAACAAATAATTCATAAATATTTCCCATTTTCCTATAAAGTTCAACTTTTTGAGATCTCTATACTGAGAACGTCTTTCTTGCATTAAGTTTTTATAAACAAATGTACAGATGAGTATTGATTTCTCTGTATTTTCATAATTGGATAATTTCTTGAAAATATAAATTTTAAAATTTTTTGGAAATAGACTACTTTAAAAATATTCATTTAAGCTTTTTATTGAATGTTAAAATATATCATTTGAATGATGTAGGTTCAGATGATTATAGGTAAAATAAGCTGTAATAACACAAACTATGCTGTATCTATATATTTATGTTATGTATTTTCTCATTTTATTCTCACAACTACACTGCATTGGTTATGAAGCCACTGCATCTTTATTTCACCTATAGAGAAACTAAAACTAAAAAAGAAAAATTATCCAATTTACTAAATTAGAAAATGAGCCATGATTCTCTAAATAAACACTGTGTCAAGTAAGCTAGTGTGTCTGCCTTCTATACATAACTCCTGGACAGTGCTTGTTCTTCTATTCCAAAATACATTCCTCAAATAGCTCTTAGAAAATCAGTGGTATTTCCAGCAAAGAATCATAAAGCTGAAGATAGCAAATCATATCCTCAAAGTATCCAGTTTTAGCCTATCAGGCTCTGTGGCCATAGCCCTATCCCTTTCAGCTTTACCAAGCAATCCTTTACAAATTTCTTGTATGTGAAGCATTCCATACAGTATTAGGGAAAATATCATCATCTTCATGCATGCATTACATATTTGAAATTGCAGAACTCAGTACAAGTCTCCAGGTACCTACAATTGAAATGAGCAAGAAATATACATAAGTAGAAACAAACTGAAACACAATCCTTCATTTGGTGAAATTGTCATTTTATTTTTATAAAAGTAATGGTCTCTAATACAGTATCATTCTATAAAGTGTGGATTTAAAAATTACAAGTCTAGCAGGCCTGCATTAAACAGCAATCCAGTTTAATCTTACAGAATCATTGTTCACTTCCATTATCCTGGTTCAAGTATCTCATTCCAATTTTTATTTACTTATGAAAATTACTAACACTGTCAATAAGAATAGAAGCCAGATTTCTGAAATTTTCTTACTGCATAGAGTATCAATTTCACATTGTAGTATATACATTTGATAAGTTTTTGCTTGTATTTTCCAAATATAAATCAAATTGAATGTATTTTAATATACAAATTTAATTTCTGCAGAAATTGTGTAGCCAAAATGATAAGTAATAGATATTAATTTATATTCAGGCCAATTTGGTACAAGGAAAACATGTTTAATCTGCTCTATTTTAGCACACCATTTCCTAAAATCATCAAGCTGGATTCAGAATTGTGATCTATGCAGCCCAGGATTTTGCCTTTGATAATTAGATACCCAAAAGCAGGAGAAGAGTTGTCTTCTTAAGGGGCAAAATAAGAAGGCAAAAGTCCACTAAATATAAATTTTCAATGTTCCTTTTAATGAAAGAGTTTTTTTTTTAATCCTTCAGAGAGACATGGTTAGTCAAACAGGCAAGCCTAATCATATAACCATGCTCCAAGGAAAGTGAGACAATCTCATCAGTTCAGATGTTTATAGGGCTCAGCCTGGCAGGTGACTAGTTCAGAATTGTAAAGGTGGCTTCAGACCCTTCCCCTATTAATAAAGGGGTCACTAGCTTCAGGAGCTCATGACTTTTAAGGCAAGGTATTTCTTTTTGAAGTTTGACAAAAATATTTAGGCTACTGATAAATCTAATTTCTTAAACCTCTATGATCAATACTTCATTTGGACATTTTGTGCTTTATGGAAATAAGCACTAACTCACTCAGAAATATTTGTGATTAAATTTCATTTTAATGAGTACTTCTGAAAATATATCTGGCATGTGAGACACTTCAAAATGTGAGTTTTGGGGCTGAGGATGTAGCAAACACACACACAAAAACATAAAAACAGCTTTTATCTTGGCAACAAACAACCTAACCATATTGCATATGCAATATTGAGTTTCCAAGAGGCTACAAGTATTTATCCAACTTTCCTTCAGATATAATGAGTAATGATATTCAACTAATATTTAGGTCATATTGATAATCATTCTTCCTAATTCCTATATGGGCATCACATTTTTATTTAAGTATTGACACCTCTCTGAGTTCCTTATTTTATATGAAACTTTCAATCAACATGCTCTATTAACTGAAACTTTCAATCAACATGCTCTATTAACTGGATGTTAATTATCTCACCCTTAATGTCTCAAGCAGAAATTTTAATTTTTTGATACCTCTACTCTTCCCCAGCTCTGTCCATTTCAATAAGTAACATTCACCTGGTTATTCAAGTTAGAAACAGAAGGCTCATCCTTGATCCATTTCTTTAATCCTCAGACCACATTCCATGGATTCATCATTTTGATTCTACTTCCAAAATTTATTCTGGATTTGACATTTCCCAGGTACCATGTAATCTAGACTATTACCTTTTACTTTGAATACAGCAAATCTTTGTAATTACTTTCCCTTATTATTCTTTGACTCCATACAGTCTTTTTTAAAAAACAGGAGACAATTATGTTGGTGAAAAAGAACTAAAATGTATGTATTCTTTACAATAACTATTTCACAATAAATGAATGCAGCTAAAAATCATCCAAGGGCTAGGGATATAGCTCAGTTTGGAGAGTGGTTACCTTGCAAGCACAAGGCCCTGGGTTCAATTCCCAGAATTGTTAAAAAAAAATCATCCAAAATGTGCATAATATCTAATTACTTTTCCTATTTTATTGCACTACTCTAAATTTGACAATTATATTACTCTTACAATTAAAGCATTTTATTGAATTTTAACTAAAACTAAATAGAGATATTAAAAAATAATAGAGACTTCAATATACTTCCTTCAGTAATGAGCTGGTCATCCAGATAGAAAAATAAACATTGGATTTGAACTTCATTTCAGATTAAATGCACCTGACAGTTCATCAATGTAGCAGTCAAAATGGCCTTTTATTAAGCACAGTGAACATTCTTCAGGATAAATCATGTTAGTCCAAAAAACAAATCTTAATGAACTTAGCAAGCTTCATTAAAATCATATCAAATACATTTTTCCAACATCAATAATATGAAATTAGCAATTAATAGAAAAAAATTTCAGCAAATATTCACAAATATGAGCAAAGTAGATAATATAATACAAAGTAACAAATAGGTCAAATAATAAAAGGGAAATTTAAAAATATCTGATACAGCTGGGCATGGTGACATATGCATGTAACCCCAGAGGCTCAGGAGGCTGAGGCAGGAGGATTGTGAGTTCAAAGCCAACCTCAGCAAAAGTGAGGCATTAATAACTCAGTGAGACCCTGTCTCTAAGTATAATAGAAATTAGGGCTGGGGATGTGGCTCAGTAGTCGAGAGCTTCTGAGTTCAATCCCAGTACAAAAAAAAAAAAATCTGAGATATACATAAGTGGAAATGCAACATAGTGAAACTTACAAAATGCAGCAAAAGCAATTCTAATAGGGAGGTTTATAGCAGTAAATGTCTATATTAATAAAGAAGATCCAAATAAACAATTGAATATTATACCTCAAGAAACAAGAAGAACAAACTAAGCTCAAAGTTAGTTGAAGAAAATGGTATAGATCAGAGCAGAAATAAATGAAGTAGAAACAAACAAACAAAAAAAATCCACAAGGTAATCAATGAGTTTTTTCAAATAAATAAAAAGAGCAAACCACTAGTTAAGCTAAAAAAAAAAAAAAATTGAATCAGAAATGGAAGAGGATACCACAGAAGTACAAAGGATCATAAAAGATGGCTATGATAACCTAGAATACATTGATAAAATCCCAGAAGTGTACAATCTATCAAGACTGTCATGAGGAAAATAGAAAATGTAAACAAAACAATAAAAAGTAACAAGAGTGACTCAGTAATGTCTCCCATTAAATAAACATTCAGAATCTGATGGTCTCATTACTGAATCCTACCAAACACTTAAAGAACTCATACCAAACCTTCTCAAAGTCTTTTCCAAAATTTGACAGAATTGAATACTTACAAACTTATTTTGTGAGACTTAAAGTACCTTGATGCCAAATTCAGAAAAGAACACCATAAGAAAATAGGCTAATATCCCTGATAAACACAGGTGCAAAAATTCTCAACAAAATACCAGCAAACTAAATTCAACAGCACATCAAAAAGATAATTCACCATAAGCAAATGTTTATCCCTGGATGTAAGAAGAGTTTAGCATACACAAATTAATATTAACAGAATGAACAAAAATCATTTGAAAGTTGTATAAAAGGCACTTAACAAATTTCAACATCATTTTATGACAAAACAACAATAAATCAGGAACAGAAACAATGTACCTTTACATAATAAAAAAAGCCATGGAGGACAGGACAATAAATAGTCAGAGATGAATATTTGAAAACTTTTCCTATAAGATCATGAGCAAACCAAAAATGCCCACATACCACTGCTATTCAGCACAGTACTGGAATATATAGCCAGCTTAATTAGACAATAGAAAAAAAAGTTATCCAAATATGAAAGGAAGAATTTACATCATCTGTTTGCAAATGGCATTTTCTTACACATTGGAAACCCTAAAGATTCCATCCAGAGCTTTTAGAAGGAGTGAAGTCAGTAAAGTTACAGAATATAACATGAACACAAAATCAATGCTTCTATAGAATAAATGTATCTGAAAAAGAAAAACAATTCCATCTATAATAGCTGCAAAACACTTAGAAATAAATAAAACCAGAGGTAAAATTTTATATGTTAAAAACTAAACCATTGCTGAAAGAAATTATTGAAGACACAAAAAGATGGCCCATGTTCATGGATTAGAAAATTATCATTATTAAAATTCCCATCATATTCAGATTCATTTACAGGTTCAATGCTCACTCCAGCAAAATTCCAAAGACACTCCAGAAACTTAAAGAATGCTGAAATTCATATGCAAATACAAAAGCCCCTTAACAGTCAAAGCAACCTTGAAAAAAAAAAAAAGACAAAGCTGAGGCACTACACTATCTGAAAGCAAAATCAACTATAAGCTACAGCAATAAAAAGGACATAGTACTCACAAATATAGACATAGCCTAATGGAACAGAACAGTGTACTCAGAAATAAATCCATGCATTTCATGGTCAAGGAATTTTCAAAAAAAGTGGAAAAGATAGTGTTCTCAACAAATCTTGCTGGAACAACTCTATATTCACTTGCAGAAGAATAAAATCAGACACTTATTCCACAAATAAGCAAAAATCTACTTAAATATAAGACCTGAAATTGTAAAGCTACTAGAAGAAACATAAGGGTAATTCCCCCTAACACTAATCTGGGCAATGATTTTCTTTTTATGTAACCCTATCAGTACAGGCAACAATAAACAACAAAAATGGACAAATTGGATTACATCAAAGGAAAACGATCAGGAAAGATAATCTAGAAAAAAAAGAAAAAATAAAGCATAGATCAAAGAAATAGTTAATATCCAAAATATGTAAGAAACTCAAAAAACTCCATTATTAATAAAACCCAATTAAAAAATAGGCAAATGATATGAATAGACACTACTCAAAAGAACAGAGATATATGAAAAAAGTTCAATGTCACTAATCAGTGAAATGCAAATTAAAACCACCTTAAAATATCACCTCACAACTGATATCTAAAAGATTAATGTGTTGGAGAGTATGTGGATAAAAGGGAACCCTTGTACACTGTTGGTGAGAATGCAAATTAGAACTACTGTTATGAAAAACAGTAGGAAGTTTCTTCAAAAAATTAAAAATAGAACTATCATATGTACAAGCAATCTCACTACCTGGAATATATCAAAGGATTTGAAATCAGTATATTGCAAATATTACTGTACTCCCTTATCTGTTGCAGGATTACATACTAACCAAGATATGGATTAACCTCATGTCCTTTAATGGATGAATGGATGAAGACAACATGTGCATATACACAGAAAATACTGTTGCTTCTGAAAAGGAAAAAATAGTGTTGTTTGCAACAAGCTGGATGAACTTAGAAAACATTGTTAAATGAAATAAGCCAGGCATAGGAAATCAAATTCCACATGATTGCACTCACATATGGAATCTAAAAGAGTCACACTCAAAGAAACTAAGAGCAAAATGGCAGTAGAAGAGGGAGGTTGCTGAGTTTATCATTATTTTGTTGGTCAAAGAACACAGAACTTCAGTTAAATAGAATAACTTAAGAGATTTATTGCACAACATGTTGCCTGCAGTAAATACCAAATGTATCTTATTCTTAAAAACTGTTGGGAGGAGATTTTAAGTTTTCTTATCTGACATAATTTTCCTATGTACTTGTATGAATACACCACAGTGAATCTCACCATTATGTAAATCCACAAGACTAGGATTCGAGGACTGGAGTTGTGGCTCAGTGGTAGAATGCTTGCCTAGCATATGTGAGGCACTGGGCTCCATCCTCAGCACCACATTAAAAAAAATAATAATAAAGGTATTGTGTCCATCTACAACTAAAAAATATTTCTAAAAAATAATAGGATTCTAATTAGAATAAGATTTTCCATGTTTGCATATCAGAATAGATTCTACTATTCTGTGTAACTAAAAAGAACATAAAAAAATAACCACAATAGCACTGCACAACCACTAGTATGCTTATAATACTAAAGACAGATAATAACTGGTATTCATGAGGTTATTGGAACTCTCATACACAACTAAATGGGGATGTGTAATAGTGTAGGTGTTTTGGAAGAGTCTGACAGCTCCTAAAAGATTAAATATAGCATTACCATATTATTCAGCAATTCGACTCCTAGCTGTTTAACCAATAAATATTTAAATACATATCCCTACAGAAACAAGTATATTAACATCCATAATGATATTATTCAAAGCACTCAAAAAGTGTAAATAACCCAAATGACCACAGGTAGTAATGGACACAAAGGTATGCTATGTTCCTATAATAGATTATTATTTGGCAATTAAGATAAACAAAGTGGAAATAATTGCTATAAATCTTAAAGTCATTGCACTAAGTGAAAGAAGCCAGTCACAAAAGATCACATATTAAATGATTCTGTTTAAACCAAATGTACATAAGAGATGAAAACTACAGAGACAGGAAAATAGATAGTGGTTGCTTAGCACAGAGAGATTCGAAGTGAAATTGGAAATGACTGGTAATGGATATGGAATTTCCTTTCTCAATGAATTGTGATAATGTTTGCAAAACTTTGTAAATATACTTAAAACAGTTTTTTAAAAAACCTTGAAAGTCTAAAAACTTTTTAGTGAAAAACTTTTGGAAAAGTAATATGTCACATTACTTAACTGTAATTCTGTGTTTTACAATGGCACATGAAGGTTCAGTTTTATGAAATATTCTAGTCTCTTTTCTAGAAAAAAATTTAGTATTTTCATTTGCCAATGTTACCATTTCAAGCATCACTAAAGGTGAATTGTTGCAATTCTTCAGAATCAACATTCTAAGTTGATTATTTTCTTTTCTTTGTCTGTAAAGAACAGACTTTTTCCCAATTGAATTGTTTTCCTGCTCTTCAGAAAGAAAATGGCTATACATAAAGAATTAATAGTGCTGATTTTTTGATAATCTCTTGGTTTGGTACAAGGCTAAATAGTCCTAAGTACAATTTTTCACCGGATTTGTTAAAATCATTTTTATTACTGCTCCTGCCTTTTCTAAATGACATATAAACCTCTGGAGTCTCTAAAGATGAGCCATATTACCAAATGTGGTACACATGTAAATCCAGGCTTAACTATTTCATCTGAAATACAATACAAATGCCATTATTTTTTTATAACAGCTACAAAACAGCAAATGCTTTACAAGTCTCTTTTTTAAAAAATTCCCATACATGAAGCGCCCACAGGGGATGTGAAAACTTCTCAGAGAGTATGTCAAGAATTCCCAGCATAGAAGGGCATCTATGGCCTTTAATATCTTCCACATTTTCTGGCACCTGGAGTCCTCCGTCTTCTGGAGTCTCCAGAACTCTTCATATCCATTCATGGAGATTAATGTAGACGAGAATATGCTGAAGTAGATGAAAGAATAGCCCTCACCATTTGGCTTTCCTAAACTCTGGGGGACCCTATATATGCTCAGTGTTCAATTGGTTAGGTACTTAGTGGGATTTTAAGTCAATCATAGAGTCCGAGTCTAAAATAAAGTCCTTTATGGAATATCTACTAAAATTTTGTGAAACTTAGGAAACCATGTATTCCACAAACTAATCTCAACTCCTACTTGCCATCCTGCATAAATGGCCTTTTGTAATGCACTACCTGCACAGCCATACGTGGTAACACCCTGTATGTGACTACAGAAATGGAACGTTAGGGCACATGTTCTTTCAATTGTTGGCAACACCATTTTAACCCCAAAACGCCACTTCCTCTGAAAATAGCCAGTACTTTAGCATACAAAATCTTGCCCTTGGTATCTTAGTGGATCTAACACTAGAGAACATCTCATATACACTAAAAGAATTCTGTGTCATCGTTGGAGCACATAAATTTCAGCTCCAGCTTTTTATTTCCAAATAAATATATTCATTTAGACAAATGAGGACAACTAAAAAATCTTCAGAGGATGTTGGAAGGATCAGGGGACCTTCTAACATTTTTACCTTTAATAATCTGAAGATTATTTACCTTTTAATAGATTATTTTTACCCAATGAAGGAAGAATAACATAAGACATTATATTATAAATTTAATATTCACAGCTAAATTAAACTTTGGTTTTCTCCACTAAATTCTAAGCATCATAAAAATAAGATGTTATGATCAGTTTTTGTGTGTACCTCCAGGGCTTATAATAGTTTCTGTCACATAGTCAAAGTCAGTAAACATTTGGTGATTGAGTGAATATACCAATATTGAGCACCATGGAGAGATCTGGGCTGGAAAAATGAACTTTAGAGCAATTGTCAGAGGCAAATTGCCTATGGAGATATAGACTGAGAACAGAACAAAGCTAAACCCCGGATCTTGAGAAATTTCCACATTTAAATGCATGGGAGAGAAGAAAGCTAGAAAGGAAGCAGAGAAGTTGCCTTCAGAAGGTGGGGATGAAAACTAGGATAATATTTCAGCAGTCGGAGGCAGAGAGTGTCTCAAGAGAGTGAGCATCAGACTTGATTGTGCTCCTACAGATAGGTAACACATAGCTGAAGAACATGTATACTGTATTTAGTAATAAGAAAATTATTACTGATTTTTTATATTTAATAGAGTGACAGGGTGGTAGCCAAATTTTAATGGGTTGTAAAAATAATGAGAGGTGAGGACATTTGGCTAGAAATGGGAGAGATGATGCAATAGCTGAAGTAAAAGAAATATATTGATTTCAAATGTTAATGGAAGAGATAAATTCCTAAAAATATGAAGAAAATAAGAATTTATTTAAAAATAAGTACTACAATCTGATCGTGCCTAAACACTTGGGTTATGTCAGTGCAATACAGAAAGTAAAATTAAGAAAAGCTCTTTTCACTCATGTAACATACAATATAAAACCTGGGGCATTACTCTTGGAGAAAGGAAAGGCACTCACCATTGTATTTGTAGAAAAGTGGGGAAAGGCTTAGAGGAAGTGTTAGAGATAACTGGAGTCCTTTTTGTCAGTAAGAATAGTTATATTAGCAAAGAACACCAACATCTCAGTGCTGTAACATCATGAAGGTTTATGTCTCATACATGCAAAAACAGCTAAATTGTCAACAGTGATGAGCTGATTCATAATTGTAGGCATTCGAAGGCACCTCACTTCTAAATCAATGCTTTGGGAGTTAAGCAGGGGAAAAAATAAGGTGAATCATCCTCTTAAATGCCTCCACTCCCATTTCTCTGACTGAAGTCAGAGAGCCTTAACAAATTTCCACACATAATCCTGTGATATTAAGGAAGAAGAAGAGATCTGGAAATAAAGCCAAACACCAGTAATATTTACCAGATAATAAGTTCCAGTTCTAGTCCTAAATAATTTCTAATATCTGTTTTCTAATATCTGAGTAACCTAGACCAGTTTGACAGTCCTTATATCATATGACAATCAACTTGGAAACCTTAAAAAGAAACATCAATGTTGAGAGTTACTTGAGAGTCTGGTTTAATTTTTCTTAGGTAGAGCACTTACAACTAGAATCACTTTCTTGGGGAACACTACTGAATTTATGTTTATTTTCTTCTAGGTAGACATTAATACTTTCAACAGTTTCAATCACTTGCTTTGTAATGACTTTTTTTATCTCTGGATTATTATGGTAACAACTATAAGTTGTTAAAGTAATGTATGTAATTAAAAGTGTTAAAGGGAAAGAATAGGAAAAGAAGAACTCAAACTATTCCTATTTGCAGATGCCATGATTCTATCTTTAGAAGTTCCAAAAAATTCTACCAGGAAACTTCTAGAACTCAAATGATTTCAGCAAAGTAGCAAGATATAAAATTAACACCCATAAATCAAATATGTTCCTATACATCAACGATGAATCTACTGAAAGAGAAATTAGGGAAACTACCCCATTCAAAATAACCTACAAAAAAAAAATTGGGGAAATGAATCTAATAAAAGAGATGAAGTTTTCTACAATGAAAACTACAGAACACTAAAGAAATAAATCGAATAAGATCTTAGAAGATGGAAAAATCTTCCATTCTCTTGGATAGGCAGAATTAACATTGTCAAAATGGCCATACTACCAAAAGCATTATACAGATTTAATGTAATTCATATTAAAATCCCAATGACATTCTTCGAAGAAAGAGAAAAAGCAGTCATGAAATTCATTTGGAAAAATAAGAGACCTAAAATAGCCAAACCAAGCCTTAGCAAGAAAAGTGAAGCAGGAGGCATCACAATACCAGACCTTAAATTGTACTACAGGGTTATGGTAACAAAAATGGCATAATACTGGTACCAAAACAGGCACATAGACCAATGGTACAAAATAGAAGACAGAGAGATCTGCACACATAAATACAGTTATCTCCTACTAGACAAAGGTACCAAAAACATACATTGGAGAAAAGATAATCTCTTTCCCAACAAATGGTGCTGGGAAAACTGGAAATTCATATGTAGCAAAATTAAATTAAACCCCTATCTCTCACCCTGAACAAAACTCAACTCAAAGTGGATCAAAGACTTAGGCATTATAACATGGACTCTGTGCCCAATAGAAAGAAAAGTAGGCACAAATCTATATCATGTCGGCTTAGGAATTGACTTCCTTAACAAGACTCCTAAAGCACAAGAAGTAAAATCTAAGAATCAATAAATGGGAAGAAACCAAACTAAAAAGTTTCTTCTCAGCAAAGGAAACAACCAAGAATGTGAAGAGGGTGTTTACAGAATGGGAGAAAATCTTTACCACATGCACCTCAGATAGAGCATTACTCTCCAGGTTATTTAAAGAACTCAAAAGAGACACACACAAGAAAACTCCCAAATAACCCAATCAATAGATGGGCAAAAGAACTGAACAGACACTTCACAGAAGAAATCAATTGATCAACAAATACATGAACAAATGTTCATTATCTCTAGCAATTAGAGAAATGCAAATTAAAACTACACTGAGATTTCATCTCACTCCAGTCAGAATGGCAATTATCAAGAATACAAGCAACAATAAATGTTGGCAAGGAGGTGGGGGAAAAGGTGCACTCATAGTTGCTGGTGGGACTGTAAATTAGTGCAACCACTATGGAAAGCAGTATGGAGATTCCTCAGAAAACTTGGAATGGAACCACCATTTATGACCCAGTTATCCCACTCCTTGGTTTATACCCAAAGAAGTTAAAATCAACATACTACAGCGACACAGACACATCTTATAGCAGTTCAATTCATAATAGCTAAACTATGGAACCAACCTAGGTGCCCTTCAGCAGATTAATAGATAAAGAAAATGTGGTGCATATATATATACAATGGAATTTTACTCAGCCATTGAAAAATGAAATTATGGCATTTGCTGGTAAATGGATGGAGCTGGAGAATATCATCCTACGTCAAATAAGCCAATTCCAAAAAACCCAAGACCAGATATTTTCTCTGATATGTGGATGCCAATTTCACAATAAAGGTGGCGGGATGATTAAGGAAGAACAGAAGTATTTTGGAATAGAAAAAGGGGAATGAAAAGGAAGGGAGAGGAAATGGGAATAGGAAAGTTGATAGAATAAATCAGACATTACTATCCTATATGCATATATGATTACATGACCAATGTAATTCTACATCATGTACACCAGAAGAATGAGAAATTATATTCCATATATGTGTAATGTGTCAAAATATATTCTGTCATGTATTATTAATTAGAATAAAAAATGAAATGTTAAGTTCAAAAACAAAAGAATTTTCATCCTTATTATTCTATAATGCCACTTTCTTAAAATCAAAATGCAGTCAATTCCTTCTAATTGCTTCATATCTTTCTCCACTGATGATAATATGATATTCTTCTTTATGTCTTTTGGCCCACATATCTTGGCCCAATAATCTTCTTGATTATTTCTTCCAATATGCTGCTATTTTTCAAATATAAATTTTAAACAACAATTTAGCCTTATTTTTGTTCTTTTAAGGTTCTTTGATCTTAATCATCATTTGCTTTGAAAACAATTGTTTCAATTATTTTAATTTTAAAAGCATAAAATATCTTTTATAGTGAATTCTTATAATTTTTGTTGTTATAACATCTATTTTGAATGCAGTTTTCACTTTCTCATTCAAGAGACTGGACTTAGTTACATAGCGTCTAGTTCTCTACCTGCTCCCAGTTTTTCAGTGTGGGCATTCTAGGTAACTACCTAATACAACCACTCCCTGGTGGTTATATGACTTACCTGTTGGAAAGCTACATTCAATCTACTTGAATTGACCTACTATCCATTCACCTATGGACTGCCTAAATATGCTTCAGTAACCATCTCTCAGTCACAGTGTGACCCTGCAAAACTCATGCTAGCATGCCCTAAAATCACCAATTAGAACAACCAGCAGGAAATCCACCTAGATAATATCCTGGACCCCCAAAACAGGCCTGAGCCCACAGACTCCCCACATGAATCATAGTTTCAGTGTGCATGTTCTGAATGCCTCCCTGCATGGCATTGGCTCTATGAAGCCTGCTGCCCTCTTCTCTTGGGATCCATACAGAATAAATGGCTTTTGTTATTTCTTATGCTTTGTAGAGTTTTCTCAGACATACCCCATTCTAACCTCTTTCCCAGTCAAAGCTCTCATAGAGACTGACTATTTGGTAGGAATAAACTGGACACAGATGAGACAAGAATTCCAAGGGTCACTGCTTATACGAACCATTTTCCTGTGAGAGGAAGACCTGGTTACAAAGTCAGACACTAAAGCATCATGTGCTTCTCCTAATGAAGAGGTATCACCTAAGAGGCTCATTGAAAACATCCACAACCAGATTCCTTGGATTCCTGCTCAGGCCAGTGCTGGATTTTAAAGCTACTCTCAGAGAGACTTCAAGACCAAATTGGAACAATAGCAGCTTTCATTACAAAAACAGCAAAATGTGACGTGTCTAACAAACATGCAGCCTCCCCACAAATCTCTTCATTAAAGTTTATCCCATTTAAAGAATAAATCTCCTGTTGGAATGCATATACCCCAGAAAAGACACAGTCCTTAAGTCGTAACTGATAAGCCCTTGTATGAGGATTACATTGTCAACTGTCTCTTTGGAAATTTGGAGGGCAATCCCCAAAGTTTCCTGCCTTAGAAAAGGTAAAGTTTAATAAGGGTGCAAGGCTTTTGGAGAGCTAAAAGGGAAGAACTACATAGTATTGCCAAGAGAGTTCATCATGATGACATTGTGAAGTCAAAGGACCCGAGACAGCAGAGTCTCCATGTGAGCCCAGGATATCTAGAGAAGGAGAAAAATGCAGGAAAATGTGGCCTAAAATTGCCATAGAAGGTAGACATTGGAAGTGGAAAACAGAAGTCTTCCTATTTCCCAGTTTTACTTTCAACATCTCTTTTAGATAGTACTTCTATTTAAATGTGGAAAAATGGCCAATCTCCCTTCTGCTTCCTGTATAAAGATGCCTCCAGAGAAGAGCCTCTGTGGTGTAATGGAATGAACTGATATGAGTCACATGGGCCCAGGATCAAGTACTGCAGCTCAGATATTAAACAGCTGTGTACTAACTAGGGCCATTGACTAAATGTCCTTGTTTATTTCAGTTTCTTCATCTGCAAAAAAATAACTGAATGTACGGCAGCCAAAACTAATTAATGCTCAATAAAATGTGGCCTGCTGTAATTGCTGTTATAAAAGATGAGATTCAAATTCAGAATTAAACAGTCTTGACATTTTATTTGCAAAACAAAGAAGATGACATCGATTCTAAGGATATATGCACAATAGTTAAATTCTGTGATGCAGTGATCATTATATTTCATAGATGGTGGACATACATAGTCGCACATTAACAGTTAAGAATGTGGGTTTGGTCATATTCAGATGTGAAGAAAAAAAATGGAATCGCCAACTGAGATACATGTGACTTTCTTTAGGAAAAACTATTTGACTAATTTAGACTTTTAAAATCAAACTCTAGCCAGGCATGGTGGCACACACCTTTAACCCCAGCAACTTGGGAGGCTGAGGCAGGAGGATCTCGAGTTCAAAGCCAGCCTCAGCAACTTAGTGAGGCCCTATACAACTTAGTGAGCCCCTGTCTCTAAATAAAATACAAAATAGGGCTGGGGATCTGTCTCAGTGCACCTGAGTTCAATCCCTGGTTCCAAAAAAAAAAAAAAATCAAACTCTATTTCCACAGTCTTCCAGAAAAAATCATGGAAAATATTTTAATAAACATTCTTAAATATCTCAATGTTTGCAGAGAATTTTATGAATTTGGACTTAAACTGTCTCCTCATATCTCAAAACACCTAAGTATAACATAACTGCAAAAATTTCATTCAAGATTTTGGCAAGATTTTTTCCTGCAGATGAATTGACTAGAATTATTACAAACCATGTCACATCATGTGTCAAATTAACCTGCTGAATTGCTATAGATTTCCCCCATATATTTGATGCTTCTGATCACAAATATATTTCTTAGATGCCTTAATTTTTTCAAACCCGAGAACCTTCTATTCTGAAATACACTGAAGTTGTTTCTTCACAAAATAGATCTTCATTTTCTTATTGTTCTTGGACGCAATTGATAGGTAACAGTGGTAAGGTTCTCTTCTACAACACTGCGTGGAAAGTAAATGTTACTGGGAATGATCTTATAGGGTAAAAAAGTATCTGGATAACTATGTTAGGAAT
This sequence comes from Glaucomys volans, assembly GCA_020662805.1. Lineage (NCBI taxonomy): Eukaryota > Metazoa > Chordata > Mammalia > Rodentia > Sciuridae > Glaucomys > Glaucomys volans. The sequence goes on from JAJEJO010054051.1 coordinate 147,713, forward strand.
AGATAGGACAGAATCCATGTCATAATTTAAAGTTTCAGAAAAATTAAAGTTTTTGAAAACTAAAATTAAAACACAAGATACGTTGCCCATTCTCTGCATGTTTGATCACCATCCTGTATCTGAAATGCATTCTTTTATCATTGTGCCTTTCTTCCAAAAAGATTCAAGTTAACTAAAACTAATCTCTTCAGTGAAAGCATTGAGAAAAATTGGGAAATGCTCCAAATACATCAACAATTTTGGTTCAGAGCATTTGCAAAACTTGCTTCTTTCACAAAAGGTTAAACATCTGCCAACATCTGCTCTTCCTCACAATAGATCTGTAGTGTACCATTATCCAGGATCTAGCTAATAGGGGAATGCTGGCTCACTGTTGTGCTATCTGCTTCAAGAAAAAAATGTGACTGTAGTTTTCTCAGGGCCTTAGAAATTTCAACTCAGTAGTGATAGGAATTTTATCGTTCTTATATTTGACTTTCAGCAAAATTGTAACAACTGACAAAAGAAAAAATGTCAAGGTAAAATTCAGAATCTTAATGTGTAGTACAATATGTACTTTTTGAAATAAATACTGAAAAGAGATTTTCCTGATTTTCATAAATAATTATTTTTTCCTTGTCTAATTTCTCCAACAGCACCTTTTGATTCAGGTTCTTCTAGCTTGATCATGAATTGGTCTTTTCTGTTAAATCCTTATACATGAATAACAATGATTCTAGCAGCTACAGCTGTGCTGATGCTGCTGTGAAAAGAAAAGGCAAAATTATTTTTAACACAACTTGCTAGTTTTTTACATTATTTAAGAACTAAAACTAGGTTATGTGTTATAAATCGACCAGACAAGCTGTTCAGCCTGCAGGCTAAGACCCTTTAGGTAGATACAAATATCTAAGAAACTTCACATTTAACCCATGCAACGGGACAAGCCTGTACTTACAGTGACTTGGGAGGCTGAGGCAGGAGGATCACAAGTTCGAGGACAGCCTGACCAACTTAGCAAGAACCTATCTCAAAATAAGAAAGAAAAACGGGCTAGGGATATAGCTCAGTGGTGGACTGCCCAAATAAATAAATGAGTAAATAAGAAACATTCAGCTATAACTTCTATTATTTTTATTATTCTAACAAGATGCTGACGAATACATTAGAATATGCCACTCACTCAGGCTATGAAGTTTTAAAAAGGCCAAACTTCAATAAGAGACCAAAGATTATACCATGCTTGAAATATTTGCAATCCTTTCTAATGACTTAGGATATACAGAGAAAAGGAGAAAAATATTAATTTATTTTAATGACTTTTGGAAATAGAATAATAAGTAGTATAAAGGCATCCATAATTGTATTTCAGGTTTTGATATAATAAGGGTCTTAAGTGTATACTTCTAGATAGTTCATGTTTAGTCAAATATGATGAGGACATTGAAACTATTAAGTTTTTTATTCAATTGTTTTATGAGGGAGAATTTCTATATTTTTAGTATTGACGATAAGTCGTGATTCCTATCTCACCAAATGCACTTTAGCAATTATCTCAGACCCCATCACCATCCCACGGTGGGCATTTTATCTTGGAAACATGATTTACACATCAGACAAGGTTCTGTAAAATAGTGTCAAGAAGTCAGCATGAAAATGGGCAGCACAGACACCATAACCTTATCCTCATTCATACTTACTAGACACATGATAAATGACTGCAGTTAAAGATTCTTTTGGTGTATCAGCTTTCATTTTTGCCCTTTTCATGTTCACCTTCCATAACCCAGAATGCTTTGCATCTACTCCTAACTTCTTTGATTCTTTTTTATTTTTCTTCTTTCAGATTGTTTACTCAATGCCAGATAACAGAAGCCCTTAGCAACTTTTATTATGATAGTCCCCCAAAATGTAAAAACAGCCATCTCAAAATATGAAATCATTACGTGAAACCAATAATTATTCAGTATTGCTATTGCTCCTGTTGCTTCCATTTCTTTTGTGTATTTTAACTTTATGTCCTCCTAGACCTCCACCCAAGTGTTCCATTTCAAAGGATGACAGGCTACTTAGAGGATGAGGAAGAGAATAAAGGAAGAAAAGGGAGAGAACCAGAAGTGGAAGGGAAACTGCTCAGTGATAAATTAGGAATGTATTTTGCCAGATGTTTCAAATTTTTCTCTTTACTGATGACATAAATGAGTTGATTCTGTCATTGCCAGTTTTTTGATTGGTTGATGGGATTTTATTGCTTAACTACTAGCTAATTTGTCTTGTCACCTTACTTATCCCTCCTTTAGTCTACTCATCCTCTGCATCAGGAATTTTGAAAGTGTGTTCCTCAGAACAAAAGTATCTGTATCACCTGGGAACTCACTGGAAATGCAATGCAAATTCTCAGTCCTCACCCTCCCCAAATTAAGCACCCGAAACTCTGTTGGGGCAGTGTCCAATAATCTGGTCTTCGGAAGATAGTGACACACCCAAGGTCTGAGCACCACTGCTCTGTACCTCTGTGATTTCTCTCAAGCACAATTCTTCACCATGCTCTGGATCTTCTGCTTAAAATATTTCAACCTTTCCTATTTCATATTGAAAATGTAGTCCAGTCTGATCACAGCATTAGAGGCAGTGATGCTTGACTCATATGATTTCCTATAGTTTCATTTCTCACCAACACCAGTGTGCCAGCCACAGTGAAATTCACTTACTTGCCCATGCCTGTGAGTCCTGGAAAATTCTATGAACCTTCTAGATTCAGAATATTGCTCATTAGTCTTCAGGATTCCCTCAGTTTTCACCTTCTCCCTTCACCTTTCCTTCAGCCATAGCCCCATAATCAACACCTCAGTAGGGCATGTTTAGTCCCATACTCTTTACTTTCTTGTTTCTTCTTTTTAGATAAAAACATCTTAAAGAAAATGAAATTTACCTGACCATGTTCTGCTCATCTTATAGGTGCCTGGAGTGAATAACTACTTTCCTGATGAGCACTGAGGGCCACAACATCTCTGTGCTCCCACGGTAGCTTATGCTGTGATCTAAATATTCCACAACACAGTTCTGAACTTGAACTAAAAGACCTCTAAACTAAATATCCAAAGCCAAAAACAACAAGCAACTGAGAATATAAGAAACATAAGGATTTTAAATTTTTTTTTTAAATGAACCTCTTAAATTCTCTTTAGAACTTGCAACAAATTAAGGCGCCAAGAGCAAAACAGGATCAGGAAATCAGAGTGGAAAGTTGACTCAAAAGCTGTGGCTCACAGAGGGCATTTGCTGATCTTAATTACTTCTAGAGGATAAAGATCAGGCCTGAGGCTAGAACAACAGGAGATATTGAAACTGAGAACTGAATAAAACTGACATTGTAAAAGAACACATTCCAAGAAACAAAGGACTGAAAAATGTGTTTCAGCCAAGAAAGGAAGACTGAAAATAACACCTCCAACTTCTCATTTGAACTTAGGGTGAGAGGAGTCTCAGGAATTTAGAACAGGCCTCAGTCATGTCCTTTTACAATGTGAACATAGCATACTAGTGTTGTCAGTGAAGCCACAAAACAGAAAACCAACAAAGAGACACCTGGACTTACAATTCGGCCCCTACCCTTGAAGACTGTAGAAGTCATCACGCCTACCGTCCATCAAGGAAATAGCTGAGTGAACTGAAAAGCAGAGACTCCAGGTAGCTCCCTCAGAAAACTGGGACCACAAAAAAAAAAAAAAAAAAGAAGAAGAAAACAAAAATTGCTGCCCTTGTATCTGAAGACAGCTATACACCTGGATAACAGCTGATATTGGCTGACCAACTGGGGCCAGACGCTGGCAGGCACACTTAAAAAACCACTGACTAATTACTAGGGGCTGCATGTGGACCAATTTGAGAATTAAAAAGCTGCTGGGGTGGGGAGCCTAGTCTTAGGGGAAGGCTCAACACTTTCATGTGTCTATCTTCAGGTAACTCACCAGCTTCTCTTAATGAAGATAGGTGCTCCACACAGGAGGAGGGGAAAGCAACCCTTCTGAAGTTGGTCAGGGCATTAATCAGTAAAAGATACTGTCTCCAGAGAAAGTACTTTCCAGACCCTTAACAGACCAGAGGAGGGCAATCAAATGAGGCAGGTACATAAACCTGGAGCCTTCCTGACTGTTTAAGAGGAGGAAAACATGTCTAAGAAACACTTCTGAAAGTCAGAGTCCAGGGACTCAGTCCACAAAGAACAAGAACTTGATGTTGATATTTAAGAAGATTATTACAAGAACGCTTCCCATCCCCACCCCTTACCACATCAATCAGGCTTCAGTACAGCAACAGTAGATTACAACTAAAAGAGCAGCAAGATGCATACTCCATTTAAGGAGTTCTTAGAGAAACCCAAAAATAAAAGTAGAGGAAGTTTAAAAAAAAGATAGGGAAACTAGGAAAAACTGAACCCTCTGACTACTGCAGTTATAGAAAACATTAAGCACAGTTTACCTCCTCATCAGATTAATATAAAATTCCCAATAAAAGTCTAATTATTTCAATAGGTTGTGGTGGCAAGCACTGTAATCCCAGCTACTGCAGAAGCTGAAGCAGGAGAATTGGAAGTTCCATGACAGACAGCTACTGAGAAGGGAAGGGGACAGAAGGGAAGGGAGGGAAGGGAAGGGGAGGGAAGGGCAGGGAAAGGAACGGGTCTAATTTCTTCAATGACTGTAACCAGGTTTATTATGTCTGACTTTCAATAAAAAATGACAAGTCATGGTAAAGGCAAAACTTGGCCTAACATGAGTTCAAAATGTGTGACATTCACAGAGTGAGAATGACCAAGAAGAAGAAAAAGAGAAAGGAACACAAGAAATATTTGAATTAATACTGTTGAGAATCATCCAATACTAATGGGAGATAGCAAACCACAGATTCAATAACTTTAGAGACTGTAATACTAAGCAAAACTGAAAACAGAAAATTAATGCAGAAAATCAACAAAACCAAGCTAATTTGGAGAAGATCAATAACATGGATAAACCTCTTAGTGGGTCTAACCAAGAGTGAAAGAAACACAGTTCCTAACATGGCAGGAGGTCAAACCCACCTTTTCCTTGGACATTAAAAGGATAATAAAAAGCATTATGAGTAATTCTATACCCACACATTTGATAGTTTCTATGAAATGAAACACTTGACAAACACAAAATACAAAAATAAACACAAGGGGAAATAGGTAATATGATATTATTAAGTTGAATTAATAATTTTAAACATTCTAAAATTAAAGCACCAGGACCAGAGAGTTAGTGGTGAATTCTACCAAAAATTTAAGAGAGAAATGAGTTAAATTCTCTACATCATTTCCTTAAAAAAAAAAAAAAAAAAAAAAAAAAAAGAAGCATAGGAAATGCTTTCTCATTCATTTTGGGAGGCCAGCATTCTCCTAATATCAACACTAGACAAAGACATCACAAGAAAGGAAATTGCAGCAATATCCTTTGACAGAATCTGGATATTGAATGCCCCTATGTTCTAATGGCTTAGTCCCCAGGGTGGCACTGTGGAGAAGTGGTGGAATCTTCAAGAGGTGGGGCATATTGGGAGACCTTCAGGTCATTGGTAGTGTGCTCTTGAAGGGGATTGTGGTACCTTTGTCCTCTTGCTATTTTTTGCCACTTGCTCCCACCAGGATGTGCGGACTCACCACAGCACCAAAGCAATGGAGCAAACTAAACATGGACAGGAACCTCCAAAATTGTGAACCAAAATAAACCTCTTCTCTTAATAAATTCATTATCTCAGGTTCTAATGACTGTTAAATAACACATGAAGATACATGCAGACACCCTCAACAAAATATTAGCAAACAGAATCCAACAAATTGTAAAAAGAATTAAACATTATTACCAAGTAGAACTTGCCTCAGATACACAAGTCTGGTATATCATTTGAAAACCAATTAGTGTAATTCATCATCTCAGTGTGCTAAAGAAGAAAAATTATATGATTATATAAATAGATTTTAAAAACTTGATGAAATTCACTGTCTTCTAATAATGAAATCTTACATGAAGCTATGAATAGAAATTAATTTGTTGAGAAATATTTACAAAATACTTGCAACTGACATAATACTTAGTGGTGAGAGATTGGATGCTCCCCCCCTAAAATGGGGCTATGGTTTGGAAGTTTGTCCCCTCCAAAACCTATACTGAAACATAATTATTATTAACAGTATTAAGTATGTTCATGGGGATGTGTTAGTTTACTATCAGCTATGTGTGAAACTCAAAACTATAAAACTTCTTTAAAAATATAGGAGAAAATCTAGGTTTGACTGAATATTTTAGATACAGCACCCAAAGCACAGTCCATGAAGAAATAAAATGGAAGGGAAAAAATTCAAAACATTATTAGGCCATAGGCTCCTCTCTCATGGATGGGATTGGCACCATTGTTACACTGTGAATTCAGCCGCCTTGCTTTCTCCTTGCTATTCTGCTCTTCTGCAACTTAAGGACACAGTGTTTCTGCTCTCAGTATTTCTGCTCTCAGGAGTATGCAGTGTTCAAGCTACCACCTGGGAAGCAAACACCAGACACCAAACCTACTGGCACTGTGATCTTGAATTTTCCAGCCTCCAGAACTGTAAAAACTAAATTTCTTTCCTTTATAAATTATTCAGTCTGAGGTATTTTTGTATAGCAGCACAAGATGGACTAAGACAGATGGCAAACCAGAAAAGGATGTGCCTTCTCTACAAACGTAGTCAACAACAGGTTGGAATTCCTAGCTAATACAATCAGACAAAAAGAAGACACAAAAGGCACAAAAATTGGGAAGAATAAATATAACTTTCTTTTTCATAGATCAAATTTTTGTCAATGAAGAACACCCTAACAAATCAATAAAAAGACATTTCTGGAACTTACATGAAATTATAGCAAGGTTGCAGGTGGTAGGGTTATTACACAGAACATAATTGTTTTCCTACCTACTACCAATCAATTAATAATTGGAATCTGAAATTTGAAATGAAAAGGTCATATACTCTGGGACAAAAACAATCAAATATTTAAGTCTGAATCTAACAAAATATGCATAGGATCAATGTGGAGAAAATGACAAAACTCATACATAGTAAAAATGAAATAAGCTCTAAATGAAAGGAGATTTCATGTTCCTGCATAGGAAAGATGCAAATATTATCAACATCAATTATTTCTAATTTGAGCTATGTGTTCAATTAAGTGCCAATCAAAATTTCAGCAACCTGTTTTGTGGATATTAATAAACTAATTCTAAAGCTTATATGGAAAAGAATAAGACCAAGAAAAGCTACAGCAATATTGAAGTAAACGAACAAAGTCAGAAGACTTACTATGCTCATCTTAAAAGCATTAATAAAGCTACAGTAATCAGGACAGAGCAATATTGGCAAAATAAAGGCTAAGAGATCAATGAAACATGGTAGACAGTAAACATAGTCTACCAATTGTTGGTAGAAGAATAAAGGCAATTTAATGGATGAAAAGAAACTTTCAACAATGGTGCTGAAAAACTGAACTCAATATATATATATGTAACATATATATATATTGCATATGCACAGACCTTCCGTGCTTCACAAAAGTTAATTTAAAATAGAGTATAAACCTATATGCAAAACTCAAATCAATGAATCTTCTTTAAAATCATAAGAGAAAATCTATGTTAGACTGAATTTTTTAAGTAAAATATCAAAAGCACATTTCATGAAAGAAAAAAAATTGATGAGTGTGACTTAATTAAAATTAAATTTTTTTCTCTGAAAAAGATACTAAGATAACAGAGAAAAATTTTACAGAAGGGTTGAAAATATTCTCAAAGAACATATTCAATAAAGGGCTTGTAGCCAAAAAAGACAAAGAACTCTTAAAACTCAAAAATGAGAAAACAACTCAGTTCCAAAATGGATGAGATATAAATAGACACTTCAACAAAAGGTATACAAATGGCAATAAGCATATGCAAATGCTTAATTACATTTGCTATTTGGAAATTCAAACTTAACCATGAGATGTCGCTACTCACTATTAGGATTGCTAAAATCAAAACAAAACTAACTAGACAAAAATTCTGATGGGTATGTGGAACAAGAGGCACCTTCATTTATTGCTGGTGGGGATAAAAAAAATGGCACATCTACTATGGAAGAATGTTGGCAGTTTCTTAGAAGGGTAAACATAGTCCTATATAATCTAGTAAATGTTTACCCGAACAAGTTAAAAACTTATGATCATATAAAAACCTTTACATTAATGCTTTTAGAAGTTTAATTTACAAATGCCAAAATCTAGAAGCAAGTTAGAAAAGTCTTTCTATAGATGAGTGGATAAACAAACTGTGTAACATTAGTGTAATGAAACATGACACTGATAAAAAGAAGTGTGTGATCAAGGCACAAATGGACATGAAGGAAATTTAAATGCATATTGCTATGTCAAAGATGGTATGAAAGGCTCCATAATGTATGATATCAAATATGACATTCTGGAAAAGACAAAAGAACAGTGGTTTCCAGGGTTTGGGGAAGAGAGGAAAAATAAAAAGATAAGCTATAGGGAATTTTGGGAGTGGTAACAATGTAATGGAGAGACAATAATATTATGCATTTGTTGAAACCCACTTAAAAGTAACTTTATACAACACAAAGAGTAAACATTAATCAAACTGTAGACATAACAATAACATTGTATCTATATTAGTTCATTAACTATCATAATGTTCTGTCCATATATTTGGAATCTCTCTTGCATATCTGCATGCCTTTCTCCTAGTTTCTAACTTTTGTTTTTTCTAAAGGGCAGCCACACTGAACTCTCTTCAGGGGACACCTATATGGTAATTGATCCAGCTTTGCTCCTAGTCATAGCATAGTTCCTGGGAATTTATATCTTCTCCTGCTCCGCCTCAAACAATGAATGACTAAAGAGATATTGCCACAGGGGATGTAGCACCATATATTGTAATACCCAGAATAACAGAATGATAGTAAAAGAACTAATGTTGTAGTTCATGGAAACAGTCACAGGTACTTAATTGTAGGTTTTGTATAGTAACTTGTTCATCTCATGCTGACTGCTGCCTTGACACTTCACATAAACTACCTCTTTTGATTCATTCATTAACCTGGTGCAGGAATTACTTCTCTTTTCCCCACTTTACAAATGAAAAATCAGAGGAAAAAAGCTATTTTTCCAAAGATCACATAATTGGTAGATGAAGAAGCTAGATTCAATCCTAGCCCTGTTTGACTGAAAAAGAAAACCTATGTGCTAAGCCATCTGCCCCTCAAACTCTATAACAGCAGAAACTGTAGCTCTTCCAAAAAAGTCACCCTGTGACTTTGAACTCAAAGAAGTTCTTCCCATGTCTTTTTGAAATATGAGTCTAATTGGTCTTAAATTGGATCAACCACTTTCTGAAGGCCTAGAAAGCTCTGTTTTAAATTCTTCTCACTCTAAAGTGTCCTTATCAAGAAATCTGAGAAGCAGCATAATAAATCTTGTTCAAATTATTTTAAGAATCTTTTTCCAGAAAACACTTACATTGCAAAAATTGTTCAAGTACTCTTCTAGGAAGATATCCTACCTAAATCAGGGCAGTTGTACAGGGTACAGCACAATAAATGAAGATATTGAGGAGCTGGGAACTACTCCAATTTCCTTAATAACAGATTTAATAGTGCAACTTATCTTGGAACACTAAAACCCAGTCTGGTTCATATATATATTATGCTTTGTGACTGAATGTCATTGAAATTCTAAAATATTACTTTCTAATAAATACACTGCATATTTCATATGTCTTGATCAGGATATTTGAAAGACCCCAAACTCCATGTCATAACATTTTTTTTTAAGTTTTGAGGAGATTGTCCTTTTCATTTAAGCAAGAATGATGTAATTGTTGTAAAAAGTCTCTTTTCCCCTCTTAACGCCTCATGGCCTCTAGAACTACCACTCATTTCATCTGAATGCATGTGAGTCTCTATGAATTAAATTTTTGTAATTTATTTGTAGCTCTTGTAATTTTATTTCTTCTAGAACTCTGCACTATTTGAGAGAGAGTGACAGATTGGTGTTTAATTGATACAGATTTAACTAAAAGATACAAGAAAACTATTTTTGTTTTGCTTGCAAATAGTTTTATAAATAGAAAAATTAATAGAATAGAGAGTTCTCATATACCCTTCATCCCATTTTCCCTATTGTTATTATCCTACTTTATCAGGTTACATTTGTCACAAATAAGATACCAATATTTGTACATTACTATTAACTAAAATCCATACTTTATTCAAATTTCCTCAGTTTTTCCTTGAAGTCCTTTTTCTGTTCAAGGAGCTCACCCATCACATCACTTTAAATCTAGTCCCCATGTCTCCTCAGTCTTACCTAGTCTATTACAGTTTTTCTACTTTCCTTGTTTTTCAATACCTTGATAAGTTTTGAGGTCAAGTATTTGGTAGAATGTTCTTTAATGGTGTTTAGGTGAAACTTTTCTCCAAGTTAGTCTGTGAGTCCTGGCTTTTGGAATTACTGGTTTTAGAAAAACAGAGGTGTTAGGGTTTGGATGTGGTTTGTGAAAGTTTGATCCCTATTGTGGTAGTGTTGAGGTGAAGGACCTTTAGGTGGTAAGATCTACTAGAAAGTAATTAGTCTGTGGAGGCTGTACCCTCACAAATGTCTTACAGAAGTACATTGGATCTGGTAGGAGTGGCTTCATTCCCATCAGAGCAAGTTTTACTAAAAGAGTGAGCCTGGCCTCTGTGTCTGTGCTCTTACTCTCTTGCTCATACATGTGCCCCTTCTGCATGTACCTGGTTCCATTTCTGCTGCTCTGTTACATTGTGATTCAGCCATAGTACCTGGGCACCACGCGGCTTAAAACCTCCACCCACCAGAGTGCTGAACCATCAGAGTGTCAGAGTGCTGAACCATCAAATTCCTTTTTTTAAACCAAGTTACAAATCATAAGGCATTTTGTCATACCAACTCAAAATGTACTAAGACAGAAGTGAAGTGTGATTCTTGTCACATCATATCAATGGTAAATGTCTTATCACTGATGTTAACTTGCTCACCTGGCCTAGGTAAAATGCCTTGTTTCTCCAATATAAGTGCTTTTATCCCTTTTCATACATGACTTTCTGGAAGCATATCACTAAGTCTGGCCAATTATCAGGGAAGAGAAGAGATTAAGCTGTATGTCTAGAGGGAAAGGTGTCTATGTAATTTATTTGACATTCTCTGTAAGGAGGGTTTGTCTCTCCTCCCTTACTTATTTATTTGACCATTTATTCATAGATGTACTCATAGATGTATTTTTTATATTTTGAATTTTAATCCACCACTACATTATTTTGTTACTCAACTTGTTCCAGCTTTGACCCCTGGATTTCTTTCAGGTTAACTTTGAGTTCTCTCTGACATGCCCTCAATTTTTTGTTTGTTTGTTTTTGGTTTTTGTGTTCTGAGCACATCTTTACTTTCTGAAACTACAAAATGTTTCATACTTATCTTGCATTTCAGTTATTCTGAATTCTTTTTATTTTTAATGACATTATAAACCAAGATCTGGATACTGTGTGTGCTCACTCTTGTTGCACCCTCTGGGCAGACAGAGCTAGGAAATATAGCACACATCTGTAATTAGTTCTGTATCTATCCAACTCTATTAATTGGAACGTGAATTCATCTTGTGTTCTCTGACTTTAATACAGAACCACATGATTCATTCTAGCTTACAGCTGTCCCTTTCTAAGATCAAGAGACCTAGCTGTCACCATCCACCATATATTGATCTTTTTGCTCAATGCCAATATACATGGCCTTTCCCTTTTGAAACACAATTTGTCTTATTATTATGGAATCCCTTAGTAATCCAAGATAATATGTTTTAGAGAGCTTCAATACATTTGTTGAATTAGTAAAAATAGGACTTTTAAAGCTAAATAAAAATAAAAAGTGAGGATTTGTAGGCAGATCCTCAAATAGTTGTTTTCAAATATACAGTATCTCATTAGGTGACCTGAAAAGCTATCTGGAAAAAAAAAAAAACTTCCATTCAAATTAGCTGAACTCCTACTGTAAGGTTTTCTGTATATCTTGGTTGTAGAGAAAATGAAAAAGGAAAGGCACATTTGAGTAAAATCAAAGGCAATAAGCTTTATTCTCACCTTCCAAAAACTCTCCCAAGATGCTAAATAGCTATGAAGGTACACAGATTCATTTCCCAAGTCACACTGGTAAATTCTCCTCTAGGTCTCTGCAGATTTAAGTTCAAGAGGAGTCTCATCTATTTGGAGGAGATGGACATCACAACACCTGTCTCTACCCTTCTCCCACTTCCATCTTCTTTTTTAATGTGTAATTCAGAGTATATAATTTTTTATTTGTTCTAATTTGTTGTACATTACAATAGAATGGATGTATACATTTTGATAGATCATACATAAATGGAGTGCATTCTCTCATTTTTCTAATTATCAAATTGTAGGATCACATCGGTCATGTAGTCATATATGTACATGAGGTAATGATGTCTGTTTCACTCTACTATCATTCCTATCTCCATACTCCTTCCCCTCCCTTCACTCCATCTTTTTTTAATTTTTTATTTTATTTGTTCTAATTATTTGGACATGAAAGTACAATGCATTTATACATTTTGATAGATCATCCATAAATAGAGTGTAATCTCTCATTTTTCTGATTATACATATTGCAGGATCACAGAGGTCATGCAGTCGTACATGTACATGAGATAATAATGTCTGTTTCAATCTACTATCATTCCTTCCCCCAGATCCCTTCCCCTCCCTTCACTTCCCTCTACCTAATATAAAGTAACTCTATTCTTCCCTACCCCCCCACCACTTATTGTGAATTAGGATAGACACATCAGAGAAAACATTTGGACTTTGGGTTTTTGGGTTAGGCTTATTTCACTTAGCATGATATTCTCTAACTCCATCCATTTACCAGCAAATGTCAGAATTTCACCCTTCTTTAAAGTTCTTTAAAGCTGAGTTATATTCCATCATATATACATGTGATAAACACACACACACACACACACACACACACACACACATAGACACCATGTTTCCTTCACTCCGTCTTTAACCTCGACACCAGCATATCTCCATCAGCATTGCCCCATTGCTCCTGATACAATGTATTTCTTTATAGATTTTACTGGAGAGAGTTTAATCTAATCAAATGAAATAATTGAATATCACCAAAACCATAGGTGAAACATAAAGATACACATTTCTTTAGACTTATTTCACAAGAAATTAAATTCTAGAATTTCAATTAATTTTAGGTCTCTTTCATCAAACATAAGAAAAAAATGATGAAAATTATCAACCCTTCCCATCATCCTTTTGAATGACTTATTCTAAAATTGTTCCATTTTTACTAACGGTTTATAGCTTGACTCATCAGTCCCTCTTTTAAAACTCTCATATTTCAAAGGTCTCCTGGAAACTTACATTTGCCATTTTCACAGTACCAACTTTCTGTGCATTTTTCCAATCTCTTTCTCAGTCACTAGCAGATAGAGTGAGTAAAAATGTTACTGGATTTTTGGTTAAGGGTAGGCAATGTACAACTAGAAAGCACATCTTAACATCTCAAGTGCCCCCAACGCCAAGGCAAAGGTTCCAAGGCTAGATGCAGACCTCACTAAAGAGGACCTGGCTTTATCTCACCAGATCACAGAGCAGTCACTGTGGTGCTACATAAATGGGATTTGCCACAAGTCCACTCTCTAGAATGCCAGGGAAAGCTGTTCAAGAAGAGGTGTTTCACTGAAATATACTGCTACAAAATTGCCCCAAATGGGTACTTAGGTAAATGCTTTCTGCTATTGCTGCACATAGCAAGAGCTACATGATAGGCAAGTCACCTATGTGCAAAAGCTGAATGAGCTACACAAAAAGAAAACTGCAAAAGCCTGTCTAGAAAGCACACCAGAACCATGAAGTACAGCTCTTTCCTTCAATATCTCTCTAGCACCCTGCACTGATAATGTGCCTTTTCAGCAGTTAATGGGAAAATAAATTTATGGGATCTCGGTGCATTTTTGCAAGCCAGGCAATAAAGGGTAAATTTGGAGTGAAGAGGTAAGAAATGGAGTAAGTGGCACAACTTCTCAGTGCATATGTAGTTTATAAGATTTAGGAGGCTGCTTATTATGTAACTCTGTTGCTTCCAGGATTTCTCCCTGAAATATCCAGATCTGTTAACTTTGAACCATGTCCACTGATACCTTGAACTGACATGTCCTGAGACCAAAAGAAAACATGCTTGTAACACTTACCACAATTGTCTTTCAGAGGCAACCCCTCCTATTTTTTCTGTCTACTTTGTTTAAAATCTTGCTCTTTCAAACAGTTGGGTTTATGTCAAATTATTTTCAATTTTTGTGATCATTATTTGTGAGAGACCTCACTGAACCACTTCATACTATTCGCATGAATAGAAGTTTTCACGTTTTAAAAATAGATTCTCAGTTAAAATAGATTTCTTCAGAATCTTTTTGTTCTTCAACTTGCAATGGAAGCTGGAGGACTCAAGTGATTGAATTTCCAAATCCTTAATTTTACAGCATTATGAGTTATTTTCCAAGATCAATATTGTCTCTTTCTTTTTCCCTAGAATGACTAAGATGAGCTCTTAGTAATAGTCAATAGCATCACTGTTTTTTCAAGATAAAGTGCCCTACCAATTTTGTAGAATAGACTGGTTTCTGGGAAGGGATTGTCTCACCAGTTATTCATTTTTTCAAGCCTATATTTCATAGAGGGACTATGTTCTTCTCAAAGATTATAAGCAGAAGCATGGGAATTTTACGTTTACATTAAAAAACTGCAAGAATATGTGTTATGAACTCTTTCTTAAACTGGAAGAGAAAATATTCATAACCATAGATGAACTGCAGCACAATAAAATGGAAGGAGCCAAATGCTTAATTGCCTCATGCAGGACTGCCACCAAACACATGCATTATACACAAGTAAGAAATAAAATTCTAGTGCTGGGTATGTGGATCAGTCACAGAGCATGTTCTGAGCATGTTTGAGATTCTGGGTTTGATCTCCAGCACAGGAAAAAAAAATTTTTTTAACCCCAGAAAATTCTGGAATGATAAACATTTTAGGTTTTATTTCACTAGTAGCTCACAAAACTCTAACGAATATACTAAACTAAAAATAACATAAAAACTCTTGTCTAAATTTAATTAGTGTACTAATAAGACCATACTTCTTGTTTGGATAAAAAGCATAGAAATTTTTAAAGCGCAAAATGAGTTAAATTCAGTTTCTTATTTAAATAATTTAGACCTCAAACTTATAGTGAAGTACCTTGCAAAGGCGTGAAATTATTTAAAATACTGTTTTCTCAGCCACAAGATATTAATTCTGTGACTTAAACTTTATACTGGAAAGAAGGGGGTAGACTGATACTACATATTTCCAGAATTAGCCCATCTTTAGATTTGACATCATTTGATATGCCCACTTTCAGAATCTAAATGTGTAAAACAAGTTTTGACCTATTTAATAATGTCTCTGAAAAAAATGTCCCTTATAATCAATAGGATCAGGAACAAAAGTCTTTTTTGGGGGATCGGTGATTTATCAGGAATTGGACCCAGGGGCACTTGACCACTGAGCCACATCCCAATCCCTGTTTTGTATTTTATTTAGAGACAGGTTCGCACTGAGTTGTTTAGTGTCTCCCTTTTGCTGAGGCTGACTTTGAACTTGCCATCCTCCTGCCTTAGCCTCCTGAGCTGCTGGGATTACAGTCCTGCATCACCATGCCTGGCTTGAAAACAAAAGATTTTAAGTCAGCGAAGCACAATGATAGAATCTTGTCCATTCTTTGTGATTCTTATGATCTGATGTATAGCCTTGGACTAGTTCTGCAAAGCTAATAACAATGTCAGGATGAAACCAACACATGGAAAGAGGAGGAGCTGAAAGAGCTGCTGGGAAAAAGAACAAGAGAAGCTGGGTTTGCTCATGGTGATTTCAGTCTATAATAAGTGCCAAGTTTTTTTTTAAGCCAGTTTTAAATTGTTTTTAAAGTCATATAAATGATAGAGTAGAAGTAATTTTTCTAAATATGACAGATGTTTCCATACCAGTATTTCTCTCCACTTTTTTCTTTTTTTACTCTCAAGTGTTTGGAAGATCAGAGAGTAGATCTTTTAAATTATTCTAGAGCTTACTTTTGTCTTGTGGCTTTCCCTCTAATCACAGATAGATATCAAGGCTATGAGTATTCTTCATGCCAGCATGTAAAAAATTAATTTCTACTGGAAATTGAACTTTGGACTTTCATATCTCAAAACTTGAAAGTAGAAATGTTATCACATCAGCTATAGAAAATTCCTAATAGCTTTTTGCTACTTATGTTGATGTCTCTTAAACAGATCCTTTTTTACAAAGAGGTAATATGATGCTAGTTTTTTTCTTTTTTCTTTTAGGCATGGCCATTGATTTTATGTATATGTTGATTTTGAGAGCCCGAAGGATTCTAAATGGCATCTGCACTGCAGAGTAGAATTCCTATTTATAAGGAGATAAAGTACCGTTGGAAAACCAATATATCACAATCCATTTAGGCATTAATTTGAATTTATCTAGCTGTCACGAGGCCATTGATAAATTGTTCATTTTAAGGCAGTCCTTTATTGGTTTCATCATACTTCAAATCTATTCACCACAGAAATCTGTTTGCAGATTAAAAAAGAAAATATGTTTATTAAATAATAATATCTGTGTATTGAATAATAAAAACAGTATATATTCTTGTATGTACTGGTGACTGAGGAAGTTTGCACACAGTGACAGGTATGCAGAAACGAGAGTAGGCTCGTGTTCTTGCCAAAAGAGATAATAGGTTACTGAGATCAGGAAGCTGATGTGGCTAATAAAAATGCAAAATAAGATATAAGACTGTGTTTGGGGTTTTATGTACTTGTTTTCTATTTTTGTTTATGTTACTTTAATTCTGTTTTGGGGTGGACATAGTATAAAATAAAGTAGCTTCAACTCAATATTTTTAAAGGGAAACCTAATGTATGTTATGTTCATTTCAATTAATTTCACATTGGATGGTTTAATGGTGAGGGGACTTCTGGTTTTGACATGTGAAATACTTTGAAGCCTCTAAGTGAGTTAACTGTTAAAAAAAAAAAAAAACAGACACATTGGCATGCCAATAAATCATCAGATAGGGGACGTTTTTGTGATTTTTTTAACTTTTAAATAGATTTGATATAATTACAAAGCAAGGTTTCTTTAAATCTTCTCTTATTGCATGAACTTCAACTCTCTACAAAGAGATTTTTGAAACTTATCTTGAGAGAAACATCAAGCAATATTTCATTTGTTAAGCTTTGCTTTATATTATGTTACTCCTAACTAAAATTTCATTTTTTCAACTTGAAGGAATTTTTGAGATTTTTTTTCTCAAAAGAGTTTAATTTAAAAATGCAGTAACAAATTAATGTTTATATTCCATTATTTCTCCAGTTTCAATCAAAGGAGAGTAAGAAATACTTAGGAATATTTTTTATTTTCATGGTAATAGAACCAGCACATAATGTAGCAGCCATGCTTGTATCAAGATTTTAAGATTCCTCTTACTAATTCATTATTAGTAAGATAATGCAGTTTGAAAATGATGCCTTCTGATATCAGAAAAGTCTCACAGAACAGACTGTATCTTCTCATATGTCTAAAGGGTTTATAGTTATTCTACATTTTATCATCTTCAGTATATTCACTAGTTACATAATTCTTGTTTAAATCACATATTCATAATCAAGGTTAAATGCATAAAGGTAAATGATGGAAGACCCTCAAACAAAAATCAATCCGATAATTCACTGTGGCAGGCAATTGAACTCAAGGTAATCCTATAATTTCAGAGTAAACATTAAATTTATTATAGCTTGTGGGAGCCTAAAACCTATTGTTTGATAGTACCTTTTATCCTTATGTTGAGTAGGTTAGTAACACAGTTTCAAATAGAGCGACTTACTCTCTAGAAAACATAATGCTTGGTTCATCACTAACCAGCACTTCAGTATCTACACGCCAGTACTATAGGTAAAATTCAAATATTCATCAAAAAGTAATCATTATTGGCCGGGTGTGGTGGCACACGCCTATAATCCCAGTGGCTCAGGAGGCCGAGGCAGGAGGATTGCAAGTTCAAAGCCAGCCTCTGCAAAAGCAAGGCTCTAAGCAACTCAGTGAGATCCTGTCTCTAAATAAAACACAAAATAGGGCTAGAGATGTGGCCCAGTGGTCAAGTTCCCTTGAGTTCAGTCTCTAATACTCAAAAAAAATAAAAGAGGAATTTTTATTCAATAATATATAGAAAATACCCTCTCTGTGCCAGAATTTATTCTAAACACCCAGGATACAACAATAAGTAAAACACAATCCCTACTGTGTAGTTGAGAGGGCAACAGAGAAGGAAAAAACAAAAACAAAAACTAGAGGTAAATGCTACATAGTAGAAAGAAGCACACAGAACAAAGCCACTGGAGAATGGCGTGTTTGATGTTGGGGGTAGATAGAGCCTCTCGGTGAGAAAGTATTTGAACAGACACATCAACGAAATGAGAGAACAAGTTCATAGATTTTTGAATAAAGAGTTCTCCAGGGAGAAGAAATAGCCAGGGCAAAGACCCTGAGGTGGACATCTTAATATTAGGATCATTAAATTAATTATATAAATTAAATTTCTATTAATTATATAGCCCAAGTAAGAGTTTTGTGGCTGAAACAGAGTAAGGAATAAAAGGGAAAGTGGTAGAAGACACAGTCAGAAAGGTAACTGGGGTCAGATCACGAATGACCTTTTAATGATCCATTTAAGACCACTGGATTTTACTTTAAGTGAAAAGGGAAGGTATAGACATGTTGTAATGAGTGCAACATGATCTTGAGGCCATTTTAAAGAGATTCCTTTGAATGCTTAAGTTGGGAACAAGTTATAAAAGGAAAGAATAGGCAGGGAGACCAATCCAGAAGCCAAAGTATTGGATCTGGTTAGGGGATGACTCTGAGTAATGGCATGGAGTGGGAGTGATCTAACTTGGAAATTTTAGAAGGTGAAGATGAGAACTCACTGAACCCAGGATTCATTAACATTGAATAAGATTTTTTTTTGCTGGTTTTGCATACACTTGCAAATTGTAAGTGCTTTAAAACATGAAACTGAGCTGGGGCGTATAGCTCAGTGAAAGAGTACTTCCCTAGCATGCACAAGGATTTAGGTTCACTCCTAAGCACTGCAAATAAGGCTGGGGGAGTGAAATCCCAATCTCCTACCCCTGTCAATTTATATATTCTTAAAATGTGTATGATGAGCATTCTGTGGTACTTGTTTTTTCTCTGGAACCCCAATATTTCATACTCATGGAAATGAAACCCCATGATTCATACTAATGAAAATACAGTTGATTCTGTCTGTCCAGTTATAATAAATTACACTGCATGTGCAATAAGGCAAAAGAAAGAGGGACATTATGGGGGAGGAAGGCAGGGGAGGAGGGAAAAGAGGGTAGAAGGGAGGACAGGAAGGAGAAGGAGAATAAATTAGAGATTAGAAATAAAACCACCTTTATTTGAAGATGACCTAATTATCATTTTAAAAATCATACCTAATATAAAGGAAATTTACTGGAATTAATCAGTGAATTCAGCCCAGTTTTAGGATAGAGAAGCAGTCATAAAGGCACTTCTTCTTTTTTTTGGGGGGGGTACTAGACCTTGAACCCAGGGACACTTCATCACTGAACTACATCCCCAGTCCTTTTCAGTTTTTATTTTGAGACAGGGTTTCACAAAGTTACTAAGGGTTTTGCTACGTTGCCAAGCTGTTTTCAAACTTGTGATCCTCCTGGTTCAGTTTCTTGAGTCATTGGGATTGCAGGCGTGCACCACCAGGCCCAGCAAACTGTATTTCTATATACTTCTTGCTAGCAACTGAAAGTTGAAATGATAAAACAAACATCGTGAATGAATAAAAAAATGAGAACACAGGAATCTGTCTGACAAAAGACTTACGCTAAAAACTATAAAATACTACTGTGAGAAAGGACAAACTAGTTAAAAAAGACCCCTAAATTCAAGAAGTTAAAAATCAAGAATCAATAAATGGGATGGGTTCAAACTAAAAGCTTCTCAGCAAAAGAAATAATAATGTGAAGAGAGAATCTACAGAATGGGAGAAAATCTTTACCACATGCACCTCATATAAAGCATTAATCTCTAGGATATATAAAGAACTCAAAAAACTTAACACCAAAAAACAAATAATCCAATCAATAAATGGGTTAAAGAACTGAACAGACATTTCAGAGAAGAAGATATTCAATTGATCAACAAATATATGAACAAATGTTCAACATCTCTACCAATTAGAGAAATGCAAATCAAAACTACTCAGATTTTATTTCACTCCAATCAGAATGGCAATTATCAAGAATACAAGCAACAATAAATGTTGGTGAGGATTTGGGGAAAAAGGTACACTCATACATTGCTGGTGGGACTATAAATTGGTACAACCACTGGAAAGCAGTGTGGAGATTCCTAAGAAAACTTGGAAGGGAACCACCATTTGACCATATCCCACTCCTCAGTTTATACCCAAACAACTTAAAATCAACATACTACAGTGACACAGCCACATGAATGTTTATAGCAGCTCAATTCACCGTAGCTAAAATATGGAACCAACCTAGATGCCCTTCAACAGATGAATGGATAAAGAAAATGTGGTGTATATAGATGTGATGGAATATTACTCAGCTTTAAAGAAGAATGAAATTACCATTTGCTGGTAAATGGATGGAGTTAGAGAATATCATGCTAAGTGAAATAAGCCAAGCTCCCAAAACCAAAGACCGAATGTTTTCTCTGATATGCCAATGCTAATTCACAATAAGGTGGGGAGGGATAGGGAAGAATAGAGTTATTTTATATTAGGTAGAGGGGAGTGAAGAGAGGGGAAGTGGTATGGGGGTAGGAATGATAGTAGAGTGAAACAGACATTACTACCTCATGTACCTACATGCGATACTACAATAAATATAATCAGAAAAATGAGAGATTACATTCCATTTATGTATGATCTTTCAAAATGTATAAATGCATTCTATTGTCATATGCAACAAATAAAAAAATTTAAAAAACAAAATAAAATAAACAAAGAGATCTATTATACCTATGGATCAAAAAGATTCAGTTAAAACATCAGTGTTCCCCCAAATAATCTGTAGATTAAAAACAATCCTTTCAAAATTTAAGCAGTACATTTTTGTAGAAATTTACAGTCTTTTTCTAAAATTAATAGGGAAATAAATACAGAAATACATAGAACAGTAAAAACAACTTTTAAAAAGAAAATTTTGACATCTAAAACTACTAGCGTCAAGTCTCATGATAAAACAAGAGAAATCAAGACACTATGTCTTTGGCATAATGACAGTGAAATCTGAGAATAGAACACAAAGAACTCAAACACATATGAACAATTGAATTTTTACAAAAACAAAGAAAGGAAATTCAGCAGAGAAATGATGGTATTTTCAGCAAATGCTACTGGAACAACAGGATACCCATGCACAGAAGATCAAACTTTGATCTGTGCTTTCTTTCAGCCATATAATAAAAATTAAGTCAAATGAAGCACAGATCTACACACAAATGATAAACCTTCTAGAAGAAATCAGGAAAAAAAAATCATTTTAACTTTGGGTAGGTAAATATTTTATAGATAATGGATCAAAAGAAGGATCAATAAGAGAAAAGAAGCCTGACAAATTGGACTTCACCTAATATAAATAGGTTGTACTTTTTAAAAGGCAATGTTGACATTGTCATTTCACGAGAAAGAAAAGCTGAGGCACAGACTGGTAGAAAACATTTACAACATATATCTGTAGGATAAAGGCTACAGAATATATAAGAAACACTTAAAACTTAAAAAGAAAACACCTAGCACTGTAAAAGAACAAAGTATTTGAACACTTAAGAAGATAGATGGCAAATATGCACAAGAAGAGATGCTCAGTACCACTGGTCAGCAGGGTGCTGTATTCCAAACTCTAAACATGGAGAATGAGGTCAGCAACATGGTGAAGTGGGTAGTTCTCTGATCATTTTGTAGCAACACATTCACAAAGTTCTGCATCCTCAGAGGCTAATGGTATGCTACTCCTCATCCTATGGCAGGTTCCATGTGCTACCCTAGGATTTCCTTCAGCATTTGTTTTCAGTGCCGCTCAGAACCACTGGTTTTCCTCGGTGACTACCCTAAGTGGGGTACAGCACTGATACAAAGTTCATAGTAATCTACCACCACCCAGGTAGGAAGCTATACTCTGGGCGGGGGTTCAATTTTAATTTAATGACTGTCTCTGTATGAACACTTTCTCAACCTCTTTCTTCAAGATTCCCTCCAGGATTACCTCACAGCATGCCCAGGAGGGGACCAGGAGGAGATTGAGCATTGGATGTGGTCATTTTTGTCCTCCCTCTGGAGGCAAACTGTTCTCCTAGATGTGGGTCCCCTCCCACATACCAGCAAATGAAGGCAAACAGGTTTGAGGAGGAAAAGGGGCACAACACCTAGGGAAGTGTCAGTCAGCAACTGACTGTTAGAGAAGAGTAATTCTCTGATCAGCCAAAGAAACCAAAGAAAGAGACAGAGGATTGTATGAGGAAGCTTGTTCTGTGCTTTGAAATACAAACTGGAAGAGAAAAACATATATTTCACAATCACTCTGTCTTAAGTCAATTCAGCATATAAAAGAGTTTGCCTCTCAACTGGCAATATCAATTTTTAAATGACATTTATTGTTATTTTATTTTATTCAGAAATATTCATTGAGAGGCTGTTGTATGTCAGAAACTATTCTCTGTAGAGCAATTAGCAAAACAGAGCAATGTTCCACATTCATGCTGACAAGTTCTAGCTAGGAAGATATAGGAATAAACTGACAAATAGCTAAACAACAACAAGCAGGACATCAGATGACATACATGCTATGAAGAGAAATAAAGCTCGTTATGGGATGGAGAGAAATATCAATGGGAAGCCTCTATTTTCACCGGGGTAGTCAGAGAAACTGACTTTCCCAAGATTGATGCATATTAATTGTAGGAAATTTTAGCAAATAAAAATGAATGAAATTTTAAAAATTGAAATACCTTTCACATCACGTTGTTCTGGATCTTTCCACAGTGTATTTAACTGTGGTACATTGTTTTATTTTTTGAAGTATTTGATACTTCTGATTTTAATAAGATGGTTGCATTTTTCCATTTATTGCCCTGTTACAAATAGTGATGACAGCAGGCAGAGAGCACTGTCTTGCTATATGGTCATGTTTAGACAGTGACCTGTTTCAGCTAATGGATGTGGTCCTGCAAAAGAACAAAGTATTTGAACACTTAAGAAGATAGATGGCAAATATGCACATGAAGAGATGCTCAGTACCACTGGTCAGCAGGGTGCTGTATTCCAAACTCTAAACATGCAGAATGCATCACAAGAGTTTTATGCCTGTTTTGAGCAGAATGTTGAAGAGCCATTGCTTGTTTCCACCACCTATTTTGTGTTATTCTTCGATGATACAAACATATCCCAACTCACTTTCACACTGGGTCCTAAAATTCAAACCATCTTGAACAGAGCCATTTAAAACACTTGTTACTCATACAGATTGTGTTAATGCACCATAAACTAGTTAGCACTGACTTACATATGCATATGTGATTCGATTAAAAAATGAAGTCATGTAATGCATAATGTTTTATGGAGTGGATTTCTCTATAATCAAGTAATATGACTAGTGCTGCACTTTTAACCAGATAATTTCCCTGTGATTTATACTACAAATAATGCATGAATTTTATTAAAATCTTCAAACTTAACAGAAATGAATGAATTACCTTGCACTTCCCCATATTTCCCCAATCCCAGACAGTCCCACGGATCATATTGACAATTTACAGTATGTGTTTCTGTCACTGTAAGAGCTTCCTACCTCTCCCTCCTCCTTTTTCTCATACATGCACACACATTGAAAAAACTGTATAATGGGGTCATACATAATATTTTAGGAATTATGTCCCTGTATCTATGTGTATCTGTTGTTTTTTATGATGGCCATCTTTCCAAGTAAGTATGAGCGTAAAAGAACTCATTTATTTTGATTATGATTTGTTGTTGCATGGTCTCCCTATAATATCTCATTATTTATGTGAGGTATATCTAAATTTTGTGATTACAAACAAATCTAAAAATATGCTTTTATTCATACATTTACTAGTATCAGGGACATTCCTAGAAATAGATGGAATTGTATCTTTCTAAAATAATAATTTTCTCTGCATATTATTCCATTTTATATATAATTTATTTAAAATGCCATACAAATGACCATTAATTGCCTTCATGAAATTTTCCTCAACATTACTAATGGTAATTATAAAACTACAATGAACATTCTTGTATTTTAATTACAAAATGAGTGTCTATTATTATTTCTTAAGTTTAACGTGAAGTCAGCCAACAACAATGCAAAATTTTAGAATCATGATAAGCATTGTCATGATATGTGTAGTAAGACATTTCCATCAGCATTGAACCAGAATAGTCATTTCTTTAAATACCCATTGACACTATTAATGTACATGATTTAGTTTTAGTTTTGTGAGTAGCATAATTGTCATATTGTATTTAAAATATGGATGGTATGCACACAATGATAGTACACAGACTCATGCAACAACAAAAAAAGCTATCGAAAGAGAACTGAGTTAACACATTTCCTCATGGTGGGCTGCACTAGCTTCCAGGTGTCAGCAGTGCATGTGAAGCATAGAACTTCAGTTACCCTTTGCTGAGGGTTTGCAGATCAATTTTCTGGCAATTTTGTTGATATATAATTGACATACAATAAAATATACATATTTAAATGTACAATTTGATCAGTTACTTCATTTGTACAAACCCGAGTAACTATGACAGTGATCAAAACCACAAATTTTTCTGTTATTCCCTAAATTTCCTTTTATCCTTTGTAACTTGTCCCTCAAAGCATTTCCCACCTATTTCCCAGGAAAATATATATTTATTTTGTTATCAGAGATTTGTTTCCAGTTTCTAGAATTATAATTAAATTAAATAATATAGCATGTATTCATTTTGGTCTGGTTTCTTTCACTACCCCAAAACATTTTAAGGCTCAAATAGTTGCAAATACTAATAATTTTTCCTTATTTTTATTAAATTTGAATATACCACAATTTATTTAATCATCAATTAATAGACATTTAAGCTGTTTTCAGCTTTGGTTATTAAAAATAGTTTCTTTCAACGCTCATTTACGAATTTTTCTCTGGATATATACGTTTTCCTTTATTTAGAGCAAATAGGTAGTGGTGGGGTAATATGAAAAGTTTAACTTTTTCAAATTTGTTGCCTCATTGTATTTGCTGCAGCCTCAGCTTTGGAGTTTCCTTGTTAGGACAGCCCCACTGAGTTGAAAATAGTACAGTCAATAGACATCAAGACCAGCACTGCACTCAAAGATAACCAATAAAAACCTTTTTAGTTTTTATCAAGTTTAGAATAAATTTTTGAGAGTTGAATAAATGAAATAATAAGTTTCTGTATTGTATTAAGTCTGTATTTACTTAACATGATCCAATTATCTGTGTATCTGCTGGTGGTTTGTCATTCACATGGCTTTTGATACTTCTTAGCATTGAGAATTCTAAGGCCTTGTGTAAAAGGGAAGGAAAAAATTCATACAGGTATAGGACATTTGAAATTCTACTGTTATGGGGTACACTTATATTTTTTATAATATACTTAGTTCACTAAATGATCCAAAATTTGGTTCTAATGATAATTAAGCTTGCATTCAGGGGTACCTTAATAGTTTGTCTGGATTATCATATTGCCTTTTTTCATCATTCAGATCATAACAAGATAAATGAATGTGATAAAAATTGGTTTTCATGACAGATTAAAATTATAGTTATGAGTTCTATTCTATTAAAAGTATGAATCTCATTTCCAGAAAAGTTTTTTCCTAAAGTCATCTATCTTTAGGGCTTTTGCTTAAATGACTATAGATTCCATAAGAACTCTATGTGAGGATTAAATAAAATAAATTTTTTCAAACAATTACAGTTTTCAAATGGCTCACTTTTAGCTTATGAATATTCTTTATCATTGTATCATTTGTATTATTATCACCACATTACAGTTTAAGTATTAACCTAGTTTACTTTATTGACTGCTCCTTTCATTAATATTCACTAGCCTATATTTTATTCTAATACCAGTAAATATTTAGTATTAGGATGCTTAAGGACCTCATTTTCTATTCAGTACAAGGAATTCCTTATTCTTACCAAAAGTGTATCTGATTTTGCTACCCTTCTTTACATAATTCACTTTTAGGAAGATATATTATCTGTTGCTAATGTACTTACTCATTATGCTTTCAAATAGCACATATATTTTTAAAAATTATTCCTTTTTCTTAAAGGAAAACAGTGCCTCTCAAAAATCCAGGTTTATTAGTTTCCTAGGGTTGCTTCAACAAATTACCACAAACTAGGTGACTTAAAACAACAAAAACTTTGGTTAGATATCTGGAAACCAGAAGGTATCAGCAGGATCTTGCTTTCTCTAAAGGCTCTCAGACAGAATCTGTTCCATTTGTTTCTTTAGCTTCTGGCAGCAGTCCTTGGTGCTGCTTGGCTTGTGGATGAATCACTCCGATCTCTGCTTACATTGTCACGTGGAATTCTGCCTGTGGTCTTCTCTTCTCTTTTCATGGAACTCTGCCTGTGGTCTCCTCTCTTTTTATAAAGATACCAGTCAGACAGGATTAAGGCTCAACTTAATTCAATGTGACCTCATCTTAACTTGATTATACCTGTAAAGACCCTATTTTCAAAGGAGGTCACATTCACAGGTATCAGGCAGGAGTTATTCCACATGTATCTTAGGGGGATACAATTCAATCTACAACACCAGGTGTTGAAGAACCACAGTCCCCCAGCTCTTCTCACATAGAGTCCAATTTGAAATGTTGAGAGCCAAGTAGCTTAAGTTTCCCATCAACTGGACTTTTCATGGTGTGAGGTGATTATTCTTTCACATTGGTTTTTGTTTGTTTGAATATAGACATACATGGCTTTTGCAGTCAATGAGCCAGAATAGGAAAGAAAAATAAATGGAGGTATGTTAGTCTGCTTTTATGTATCATACATAAAACTGTCAAGTAAATTCTTACTCCTAAATTTTTGCTTTAGTATTAGTGACTAAAAGCAAAATAAACATGTTTTAATTTGCCGTTAGATTATTACGCTTATAACATAAGAGCATTAGAAAAATGTCACTGGAAAGCATAAACTAAGAATATTTAATCTGCAATTCATTGATGCAGTTTTAGGAGAAACAATTTTTCAAAGGATAGATATATTTTATTGCTATTTTTAACATTCACTGCATTTTTCAGCACTTTGCATATAAATATTAAAGGTATCTTAAAGAGTAATTTATATGCAAATACATGGATAGTAAACATCACATGATTGTAAAACTATTAGTATTGTCTTGAAGGCTACAGGAAAAACTAATCTGGGCCCTTCTAACTCATAGCTTTTATATTTCAGCAAGGGTTCAGCTTAATTTTACCTTTGCTTTATGAGAAAATAATTTGCTAAACATATTTATCTTGTAAAGAAATTGCCCTGCTAAGATGACAAATTATATACATATTTCTTGTAGCCTGGAAATATTTATACATGAATAACTGATATACTAATTATAAATCATTCTTATCCATTAGTTAAATGAAGTTTTCTAAGTTTTGCTTCTATAGGCAATTCTCTAGTTCAAGGCTGACTACAGAATGGTAAAGAACATAATCAAAAGGCATTTTTATATAAGAAAAAGCTTTTTAATTCATAGTTTTACTTATTCAAATAGGCATATCTTTTTTTTTTTAATGATGCAACTAAGAACATGTTTCCTTTATCAGATATTTTTCCTGATTGTGAAAGACCCTCCGTCCCCCTGTCCAAGGAAGATCACGCGAAGACACTGGCTGCAAGAGCAAGAGGCTGTTTATTGGTACACAGGCGCCTGCGGGTGCTCAGCAAAACCTCAGCCAGAGCTTCGGTGAACTGGCACACCGGGCTTTGGGGTACAGGTTTTTTATAGGGTAAAGGGGCAGGTTTTGCGCGCGCGGTAAGCAACAGGTTTCTTATTGGCTATTTTGAATCCAG